>CAJNOQ010009358.1:0-10352 GCA_905250885.1 Didymodactylos carnosus
TTCCAGCTTTGGTAGGTATTTTAACCAAAAGTTTTGCTAGAACTCTGCATAATTTACGTTTATTCATTAATTAAAGCAATAAAATTACATTTATAAAGATTTCGAATCTACCGATTTATCATCAGTATTATAAACAGAATAAAGTAAGCAGACCTACAGATCGTTGTGAAAACGAAATTATGAACTTGCACTATTCTCTACAATGCAGATACAATTTTATTGTTATTCTTTTCTGTTCTCTATAAATCAAGAAAAAAATATATGACAAAAGAAAAGGAGAATTGATGGTGTAGCGGTTGAATATCTAACCGAATACAATATATATAAAATTATGTATTTCTTTTCGTCATATAGTTAATATAATGTATCAGTTGAATATCGACCAGAGACGATTAGAAGAATTTTTTATGATTTTGAATATTGTCAACTATTTCTATGAGTTTATGATGTGTTGAAGAAATACAATATGATCATGTAGATTTTCTAATCTATTTTTATTTCTTCATCGCATTGCTATCAAACCACAACACTGTAATATCTTCTCTCGTTAATTTTAACACATTCGATATCAATTTGGGATTGTCATTGTTTATTGGATATTTAGGTCTTTTTTTTAACATGTGACGCCGTCATCACTAATTTTTTTTTTAAACTTCTCATCAATATATTAAAAATCTACGATAATAAATAAACATAGCAATAAAAGGTGGATAAATCGAGGCAGGTCCCGTTGTATGTCCATGAGAAAAAAAGAGAGCAGATTAATTGAAAAAAATCCATTAGAAAAAAAAAGAGTCTACATTAAAGAAAATATTTTTACAGAAACAAAGATTGAGTGAGGTAGTGATATGTGTGTATAATAGATGACAAAAGGAAGAGACGTAAACTTAGTAATCAGTACATTGATCCATGTGTGCCAGTGGGATAAAAGAAGACAGTAATAATAGGGGCTTAAGGCATTAATAAAGTGCAGTATTCCTGAAAAAACTTCAATTAATTGCTCAACTGGCAGTTGTCTAATTATTGCATCTCTTAAAAGCAGCCGATCGGGGTGAATTCTGTCACAATTCAACAGCACTCTGAGTTTTTCGAAACGCTGGTTTCTCTCTCTCGTAATGTAAGCAGAATAAAAAATAATGAGTAGTACTTTCCTTCTCTCCACAAGAACAAAGTGGGTATGGGACGAGATTACGGTGATATAAAGGCTCCTTCAGCTGAGAAAAATCAACACAAAGACGGATATAGTGAATGTCAAGTCAACGCTCCGACACTAGTCGTAGTTTAAACGAAGAAATAAAGTCAATCGTCATTTGTTCATTTTAAAAGTATCAGCCCGACAAGTATACTTGATGTCATCCCCTCTATCTACGACCTGTCTACCTCGAGGAATAACTGAGATCATGTTGCGACTAACGCTGCGAGTAGCATAAGTCAACCGCGTATTCACGGGTTTTAGTTCCTTTAGATAACTAGCTGTTTTTCCATACATTATTTTGTGAAACAAACACAGTCATGAATTTTTCTGCCTTGTGTAGAGAGGCACAGGCTAAAGAAACTAAAAAGTTTGAAGTAGAATAAACAATTGATCAGAAATACAGGAATGAAGAGGTGACTATCAAACTCGTAGTTCTGTCTTGTCGCGCTCCATAATACACGTACAGCAAATATACGGAGATGAAATTCTATTTCGACTTCTCGTTTCTTCATTCAAACTCAACCTTCAAACTTGATAAAGAGGCTAAAACAAGAATTCATTAAATTACTTCTTGACGAACAGTAAGGATTCATACAGAAGAAAATATCCGACCGTACTTTATTGAGCTAATCCATTACTTTTCTTTCAAGCGAAAATTAAATAGACGGGCCCAAAATCATTACTCATCTTTTTGATCAAGCCATTTTAACAAAACCCAGCATTTTGCTGTGGAGGTATCACGCTGCTGGCCAGATTTCGACACAATCCATAATTTTCAGTACAGTTTTCCTCAGTTTCCCTCTCAATTCAGTCCTCTTTTAACGGAGGGATTCCTCCCATGTAGATTTGGTTCAAACTTTTCCAGATTGTAGAGAACACTTCAAAATATATATCAAAAGGGGTTTGCGGACTCATAGTTTTTAGATAAAAAATTGTAACTTTTTTCGGCCCTGTTTGCCCATTACTGAAAACTTATATAAAATTTTAACTTTTCAGTTTGAAATCTCAGCTTTGTGACCTTCTGTACAATAAACGGCTACTTTATAAATACATTTTGAAACAACGCATTGCACTTACTGTTTTTCTTATGAATATGTATGTTAACATGCTCAAGGCACTTATAAATAATTTGTTTTCATTTTTATCGTGAATAACATGGCAAAATAAAATACTAACCCAAAAATATTTTTATCATCGTTATTTACTAGCACTGGTTAAATCTAGCATTCTTTTCATAAATAGTATCCAAAGTATCCCCTTCAAACTAGGAACTAAGCAAACTGTTAATTTCTGCTGGTTCACGCGTGGCATCAGATTTCCTCAGAGTCCGAGAATCAACATTTCTTTAGGTGTGGTAGTTCCGAAAACGAATGCAAACGCACGCAATCGATCACGCTGACTCTCGTGGCAACATTTGTTTTGCAAAAACACTTCAGAATCCTAGTGGAAACCTGTATGAGGTGAAATAACCCACTTTGACTATTTTTGAATAAAATTAAACATTTCATAACTCAATCAAGATCTTACCATCTATCTACTCAAATTCACCTGCTAAAAACAATTTTTAACTTCAGAATAGTAAAATATATTCACCCACTTTGGAAGATTTCCAGAAATTCTTTCAAAACACAAAGTATTTTCATTTAAATCAAGATCATCACAAATAGATATGCTTTTTTCTAATTGTTCACAATTAATATTTGATGCACCATTCGCACGTACTTTTCCACTTTTTTGTAATTCATTAAAACAACTAAGTATTTCTTCCAGTGGTGTTTCATCATCCCTTTCATGTGAAAGATACATATCCAGTTGTTTTATTCCAAGACGCTCTAGTGTGCCGTCAATTTGTTTTGATATTCTTTCTTTTGATAATCTCTTACTATCGCCAATAAACATTGGATTATATGTTTTTGAACTCAATACAATATTACTTCTAACTTTTTCATCATATTTTCTCAGCCAATTTCCTATATATGTTTCACTTCTACCACATCCATAGCCATCAGCCGTATCAAATGTTGTTATACCAAGACGAACAGCTGCATACAACAATGAAGGAACCGAACCAATACCACCAGAATTCTCACAACCAAGTATTACACGAGATACTTCAATATCTGTGTTGCCAATCTTTTGGTATTGCATCATTCGTTTATCTCACCTAGATAAATCATTATTATCAGCGCATTTTCAGATCACAGCTGAGCATGTTCGATACAATGAAGAAGATTTTTGAACGAGTGTTTGATCTGTTTTATACATTAAACACCATAAAAACTTTGCTGTATAGGAACATGTAAAGTTCTTAAAAGATTCATCGACAAACTAATAGACATTTGATGCTTACCATATTTCACACTTAGTCATGTAGGAAATTTGATAACAACAAAATTAGATGTGAAAACAAGGTACAGACGATGAGCAGAACACCGTGCTTGAGAAGAAGTCGTACAGCTTATATAAGTAGAGAGACGATCCTATAGGTACGGAAGAATGTGTTAATAAAAAAATGTGCCAGAGTGGAAAACAACCAAACATCCGTTCTACTGTCAACAAACAGAGGAGTTCTTGACGGATCTATTCTTGGCCTTTGTTGTCACTCTTTTTATTCATTACATTCTTTTCTAAATGAAACATTTTAGACATAGTCTTTCGTTTTTTCAATTTCATACTACATTTAGCGGACAAAATTTAACAGTACTAAATAGGCATTCAACAATAACGATTATCATCAGAACGGTAAATCGGTAAATTACTGTTACCGTTGCATACTTAATACTAAACTTTTCAACTCGTTCAATGTTTCTTGAGCGAATTGTCAATTTTTTAACATTAGGTGGAATTAGTTTCTAAGCCCTTATTTCGTAAAACTTTGTTTTTATCACGTCAAGAAATTAACTGCTTGGTTCAGTATGGTCGATTACGTGTGTGTTTCCAAGGTTACTCCAGCTCATCGAGTACTGGTCCTGGTGCTTCAGAAAAATTCGTTACTACGCTCAGACCACCTAGAATCAACATCTCGCTTGTACAAAGAAAACTTTAGACTATCTAAGTATGAAAAACAATCGACAGATTTATATTTGTAGCTCCCAAGATAGCCATAGCTAGCATGTCGTGAAATTTCTTTCTGTCAGTACTGTCCAAGACTATAATAACTTAGAACACATTCTTTCTTCTCTGACAAATAGACAAATTAAAAGCAGAAATCCGTCAGACTTTTCCAGCATCCTCAAACGGATGGTTTTTCTGTCGAATAAAGATGTAATGTTGTTGCTATGACATGGATGCGTTTAGCATCTACTCTTCTTTGTACGGATCAGCACAATTCACATTTTATATCCGATGTGTAGCATTACTTACTGCACTCTGCACACTCTCTATCCAAGAAAGGTGGCAACCGCTAGGCAGTTGCGCGCTAGCTACAGGTACAAATATTTGCTCCAACGTGGTACAACTCCTCAAGTATAGAAGAAAATCGTTTTTTAGTAGAGCACAGTCGTACACTGAGAAAACGAAACTTTTTATTTTATAACTTATCACAAAAGAAAAATGGACATGGTATGGTATACAGTAAGATAAGAAGAAAAAGAGCTACGTTGAAAAAATGACTACAATAAAGGACAGTAAAGGACAATGATTGTTTTCTACATAGAGATAAAATCTACAACTCAGGAACGTTCCATTATGAGCGTTTTGCGCACTTGACAATTAAAACGAAAATCTTCATAGCAGATTTCGCGAAGTATAAGGACGAGACGACATTCTTTGTTGGGTCATTTTCATTGCTGGTCTTTGCCATACAAAGATCCAGTACTGGTGGAATCAGATACAATGAATACTTGAGAGTTGGCACTTTTCCATATATAGGTAGCTGTAGATGATTGTTCTTTGCAGTTAAAATTCTTTTTCTTGACAAAAAAAAAGGTATGGATGGGCTTTTCTTTGTTTTTTGGAAAAGAAATGGCGCCACTTTCCTTTTTCATAGGAAAGAAAAGGGTACAAGTGCCCTCATCAGAATGGAGAGCATATAATGCCCTACGAAATAATCCTGATTATATACATTTAACCGTCAATCATTCAATCAGTTTTGTTAATCCAAATACTGGGGTACATACGCAAAATATTGAAAATACATGGGTGTTAGCAAAAAGAAAACATAAAAAGCAAGGTGGTTTCAATCGACACTTATTACAAACGTATTTAGAAGAGTTCTGATGAGGGCACTTGTACCCTTTTCTTTCCTATGAAAAAGGAAAGTTGATAGTCGATAACGCCAGTGTCTTTTACTTTATCCATCATCGGATAAATGTGTGGAAGTGTATTTGCATAAGAACCACAATGTAAATGTCGTAATATAATTACAAATGTTCTATATCGCACCTCCATAATGTTATATTTGTTTGGATATTTATATTAAGAAATGTAATAATGGATAGTTGTTAGTTTATTAGTTCATATGACTAATATGTAACAGGATCGATCTCTATTGAATTGTTCTCATTAATATTTCGGAGAAGAAATGGCAAATGTACAAGCAGTTATACTAACTGGCGAGATGGAAGACTTGGATTTTTTGAATCTACAGATAGTACCGATGTGTATTTTCAATGTGATTGTTTATCCACTTATGATGGGATACGTAATATTTCAATGTTTTTAGGATGTCGGATGATATAAGGAGAAAGGTTGTGCAGAACGGTTGTTCGCTGGACGTTCATAAGTGGACATGTGTGAATATTGTCGTTCTGTAGAGAGAGAGAGAATTATGAAAAGAAGAAAATAACTAGTAATTCACTTATCTGACAAAGGTTCTTTTATATAAAATGTTTATCGAGTGTGTTTGTTGTGATGGTCGTATAGATCCAAAACATCGTCGTCCATTTCACGGCATAGGGATGCGTCTTTTTGTTTCGGCACGAAGAAATATGTTCTTGTCAGATTCTGGTTCAATGTGTAATGCTTGCCGAATGTGTTATTTGAAATGGCGTAATAATACAGAATTTGTTAGTATAATGCACATTCCTCATATATTTTCATCGATATAGTGCAATATTCAGCAGCCAAGTCAAACTATCTTTCATATAATAATACCATCGGATACCATTGTGTAAACTGGCAACTTCTCCTTTCTCATTCAGCTTTTTCAGTAATACTAAAGCTTTCTTATAATACTAGATTACACCTAAATCATAGTCTTCTATGTGTCCGATCTTTGCAATATTCCAATAATCATAATATTCTTTACATATTTTTATTCTTGACTGAGATTGAAGTCAAACACGCGTCCAGTGTAGACTTCTTTGACATCCGCTGTAAAAAGTCAGCTTCATCTTTTCACGAAAATACTATATAGGTTTGCTAAAATCGCTTATAAACTTTGTGCAGGGGTAGTCCGAAGGAGACTAGGAGAAATCGATGGGAAACTACTGTAAGCAGCTAAAAGCTTCATAAACTAAGAGCAATTACGCGAGAGAGAATGATATTGATCTATATCTACGCGTAAAAAATAAATTCTAAGCATAGAGTTTTTGACGCGTAGAATATGGTCTACGTTCTACGCATTTCAGTATTTTGGACGGTTTGCTTTATGTTCACATTTATAGTCAAGTGTTAGTAGCGGATCCAGCCAACGAGCGAGCGCTCGTGCCTTTTAACCAAAACTGTTTTTTCCTAGCAGAACTTCACTAGAACAATTTGTTTCTATGACAACCGCGTGTATCTCGCACTTTTATCATACACCGCAGGTATCAAAGAATAATTCGGCATCTGCCACTTTCACATATGACCCATTGTTTCTCTCCTATTTGGCTAGACACTAGCTAGCTGTTCGTTTTGATAGTAACATTATCTAAAAGTAACAACATTAGAGGTGGCTCTGTAGAATTTGACACGGGAAAGCTGCGCGATATTTCGCATCTTTGTACCCTTTCCAGAACATCGACCGATACGTCTATAGAGCCCTGCAGGTCACACACAATCTGTCCTAATCTGTTCTGCCTTGGCAGGTTAGGACAGGTTTAGGTTACGACTTCGCAGTTTAGGATAGCTTGTAGGTTACAAAAATTTTTACAAGACAGGTTACACTACCTCTACCCTGTGTTCAACCTGTAAAAAAAGCATTAAGCGCCATCTGTAAAGAGGAAGAAATAAGAACTCGAAAAATAGTTTTTGTTAGTCAAAAAAACTATTCAGTGCATCAGGAAGAGTATTGGAAACACGAAGACAGTCGTTGAATCCAGATGTTGTTGACGATATATTATTCATCAGAAATTTCAGAGGTGTGATCTTTTGCTGTTGTTCTTTGCTGCATAAATAAAGTAAATGAAAAGAATTTTATTTATTAGGAAGTATTCCAGTTTTACATTTTTCAGCAAAACACGCAATATGTTTTTTGTAGAGGATTTCAAGCTGCATCTTTTACAAGAAGATTGGTTCTTGGGAACGAAAGAAAAAAACGTTATGAAAAAAATACCGAGTGCTATTTAATGTGCACCACTTGTTCATATGTGATCTAAAAGAACTTTTATTACATCACATAAATGTTCCATCGATCAGAGCTCGTGATGTCCATGAATAGAGAACTGTGTAAACTATAAACAGGTAACGAATCCAGCGCTGTAACGCTTTTTGCTTATTTAAAATAAAATTCGGGAAAATTTTAAACGCCCTTAATAAGATGTACAATGGAAAAGTGTAGCAGAACAGTGTAACCTCGTATGATGTTTTGTTTACGGCGGCTTGGCGTAGTCAAGTTAAATAGAATAATTTCTTGGAGTTTCTCTGAAAGAAAGTTAGCTGATGGCGAACCCGGGTACTGAGAAGATCATTTGATATGGACTATTACTATTGTAATTGGCAGAAAAATCTATTCAGTGCAATCTAACGTTTCATAAAGTTGGCAGAAGAGATTTAGTCACAGAAGGGCGGTTATTATTCATCACAAGCGTGATATCTTCCAGTATTTATGCGTATGACTTTCGAGGTGAGTGAGACTTCTCACCTGACATATTATCGTCATTTTGTTGATTGTTTAATGAGACCAGGTCTCATACATTAACGACATTTTATTCTACAAATTACATTTCGGCACACGACATTTTTCAATAATCACTTCTATGATAAATTCTCTCCGTTGTCGATCAGTTCATTTGGTCAACCACTAACTCGAAAAACTATTCGTGAATGCTCTCTTGTCCAGTCTTCAACGAGATTGTTACTCAGCTGTTTATATCGACGACGATGTTACAGAAGGAAGGTAGCCTACAAAACGTACGATTCAGGCTATACTCGTACCAGAATAAACAGGCCTGTCCGGGTGCGCCTAAATGATTGCAATATCGCGTATTTTGCACATATCTCGGCACAAATAAATCATAAAGCCTTGAATTATTGTAAAATATGCGCCGTCAAATTCTCTACAAGATGGCAATGCAAAATTCCATTGAGTTATTCTAATGATATTTTATAAGGCTAAAAGTTAATCACTGCGCGGTACTGTAATGTCTCATCATTCTGAGAGAAACAAACATGAAAATAATATTAATTATTTTGCATATATCTCACCACGAACAGATTAAAAAACCTTAAATTATTTTTTTAACATGCGTTGTGGAATTCCCTACCACTTTTGCATGAAAGGGTTTTTTTGAATTGAGCTGATGAATTGTTTAGTTAACAAAAAGTGAACNTTTTATAAGGCTAAAAGTTAATCACTGCGCGGTACTGTAATGTCTCATCATTCTGAGAGAAACAAACATGAAAATAATATTAATTATTTTGCATATATCTCACCACGAACAGATTAAAAAACCTTAAATTATTTTTTTAACATGCGTTGTGGAATTCCCTACCACTTTTGCATGAAAGGGTTTTTTTGAATTGAGCTGATGAATTGTTTAGTTAACAAAAAGTGAACATCTTCGTGATGTTGTTACTGACCATTATAAAAATGGGAAAAAAGCTCAAGAAATCTCAAATATGTTAGCAAATAAGATCCATCGCATTACAGCTCATCGTCGGATACAGCGCTTTAATCAAAGTGGCTCTGATGACGTCCGCATATCACCGAGAAGAAGACGAAGTGGGTGAACTAAAAGATTAATTAATTTGGTCAAAAGCGACTTGGCTCTCAAAGCACGAGAAAAAGTTTAGAAACAATGGCCAGGGATTTCAAGAACAGCCGATCAACGATCAGGAGACTACTTAAGCAAGACTTAAGAATGAAATGCTAGCAGAAAATCAGTGCTAAAAAAACTGAGATCATTGAAAGTCACTTCGCAAAAAGTGCTGCTTCTTGATTAGAAAGAATATTAGACGTGAACGAGTGAAGTCAGTTCAAAAAATGATGTTGTGTGGGCCATTAGTAGATCAGAAGCAGACAAGAACATGCATACACACCAAAGAAAAACATCCTGTTCCAGTGATGGTTGCCTCAGGCACCACATAGAATGATCTTACTGTGCTATACTTTTCTGGAAAAAGGTGAACGCTTGAGTGGTCAAATGTATTGTGATAAACTGTTAACATACTATCAGATCGAAGGTGACTGGCTGTTTCGCCATCAAAACCGGTGTCTGTAGTAAGATAGAGCAACCGCACATACCGATGAAAGATCACAAGAATGGTGCAAAAAGCACCTCAAGTTGTTTATATCTAAATATCTGTGGCCTTCTAAGTCATCGGACTTAAACCGATTAGATTACTCTGATATATAGTGTCCCGGGATAGTGTCAATAAGAATACTGATTGTCAAAAGGTCAAAACACGGGAAGATTTGGAGAAAGAAATAAAAGAAGCACGCCAAGAAACTGATGTGAATCATTCAGCCGATCACTTTCGCTAAAGTGATAGGCTCTTTTCTTCGGAGAGTCCGTGCAGCTGAATAACATAATGGGGCGATCATGTTTTCCATGAACATTCATGATGAAATTTTGTTTGAAATAAAAAAAGAAAACGTTTTTGATGTTATTTTCATTTTTGTTTGTCTTAGAATGATGAGACATTACAGTACCGCGCAGTGATTAACTTTTAGCCTTATAAAAAATCATTAGAATAACTCAATGGAATTTTGCATTGCCATTCTTGTAGAGAATTTGACGGCGCATATTTTAAAAGAAATTCAAGATTTTATGATTTATTTGTGCCGAGATATGTG
>CAJNOQ010009359.1:0-10351 GCA_905250885.1 Didymodactylos carnosus
GTTCTGTTTTGCGTTCAGAAGGAGTAAAATACTGAATGTTGTTCCTTTCAGTCATTTTGTGACAGCTGCCGTATCTCTGAGTGTAGTAGGACAAGGTTTTTAATACCAACACTTATACTAATGACACTGCTCTTCCGTAACGGCTGTGTGTGTGTAACGGCAGAGAAAAACAAGTTGAAAATTGCTTTATTAGAGGGAGAGTCAAAACGCATGTCAGACAAGACTTTTGCACATGGGAATTGTGGCTTCGATGTAATTTTCTATGCTCTACATAACAGGAATATCGATATTTTTACGACTTTTATGTTATGTAATCGGCTTATCCAGCTAACGGTCCCCTTCTTTCGCTCTTTTTCTAAAATGAAAAGTGTCTTGGCTCTGAGCGCTGATTCGCTATGAGAATACAGCTGTTTACAAACAGCCCAAAACATCGATTTTGGGGCTATCTGAAAAACGTGTCTAAAAGAGTAAAGACAAGCAACCGAAAATTGAACAAGTATACGAGTTTGCAGAAAATTGTTTGCTCTACAAGATATGATAGCTTGTCAAGTTCGAAACTATTTTGATTAATCTGTATTAATCCTAGAAAAATCACAAAAACTGTGACGCTGTGACACAAAACGGTTAAAAGCGTCACGATTTCTCTGATTTTTCTAGGATTAATACAGATTAATCAAACTAGTTTTGAGCTTGACAAGCTATCATATCTTGCAGAGCAAACAATTTTCTGCAAACTAGTACACTTGTTCAATTTTCTGTTGCTTGTCTTTGGCACGTTTTTCCGATAGACCCAAAATCAATGTTTTGTGTTGTTTGTGCAACAGCTGTATTTTCATAGCGAATCAACGCTCAGAGCCGACACACTTGTCATTTTATAGAGAAACGTTTACTCTACTTAATTATCCAGTTGCAATTTTAGATTAGTTTCTAGCTTTATTGCAATAATTTTTTGTAAAAGAGCGCAAAAAGGGGATCGGTAGCTGGACAAGCCGTAATGGTGAGCGGATCTGAATAAAAATACGTAATAGAATTCTTTTGATTAATCTGATAGAATTAATTGTAATGTTAGAAATAAAGAATAACAATTAATTAAGTAATTTTAAGCATCCGTTTGTTATATGCCCGCTGGTAAATCATCCCTCTATATTTTTAAAGATATGGATAATACCGATAAGACAGATAATAAATCTGACAACTGATGATCGGTTGACTGAATCGGTTAACCGAGGATATTTTAAAAACCGACGGTGAACCGCAGTTTTTTTGAGAAATAAACGACATGGGCTTACTCGTATAAAAAGTTCTACGTAATTTAATACCACTGTTGTTTTTTTAGAATATTTTTTACAACGACTTTTGCTTCTCGTTGGTAGTGGCTATTTTGTGCGATTTACTGATTCTGCACATTTGTAGGCAAGAAGTTTTAGTGTGTCGTATTAACTCCGGATAGACGCTACCATGTGGAGCTATGTAAAAAAAACGTTAGAATTTGCAGAGTCTCCCGTGATCAGGATTGTCACGGGAACAATTTCTATAGGTTTATCTCTGCGCTTTATCGTTGAAACACATATGGATACATGCAATTTCAGATGCTAATTCCGAATTTTACATTTTTCGTTCGTTAATACGCAAAGACCCTAGTAAAATCCCTATGAGTTTCCTGACGGTATCCGAGACGAATATCCTACTAGGATTTCGCTTTAATTTCTTAAGATCCTAACCAACTCCTACAGAATCCTAATGAAATCGGTTATACCCAAAAGTCACAGGATTTTCTAAGATTTTCTTAGCATCCTAAACAAACTCAAGCGAAATCCTAGCCAGAGCCTAGCAGTCTAGGATCTTGCTAGAAAATTATTAGATAGATTCTGGTAGGAAATAGACAGAAATGCGTCTAGGGGTGTTAATGCTTTATGCAGTATGTTAGTGTTCCACTTTCTGTGCGTCGCCCATTGCATAGACAAACCAGCAAATAATCTATGATTCACTAAAATCGTTCAATTTCTAGTCTTTTATCTACATTTGTTTTTCTTGCTTATTTCAGATGTCTGTCAATTGTTAAATACGGACACAGAAGATTCTTTGCACTGAATAAACAAAAACGAGATATTTTAGATGTGCCAGAAAGCACAGACACTGAATGGAGATGAGTCACAAGCAAATAGTGTATGTGAAAACAGGGTGTCAGCGGGGTTTCATTGGCAAGAAGCTTACACTTTTACCTATATCTATCTCATTCTCTCACTCGTCGCTTATTCTATTATACAATAATGTATCAAGATCAGGACCTCTTGTATGGGGATATCAGAGTTTCATTAAAAAACTTCCATTAAAGCGTGTTTTTTCAATGAAAGTACCGGAACTTTCATTAACCAATGTTTAGCAGGAGTTTCATTAAAATGATTTTGATGGTAGAGGAATTTCAAGAAAACTTTTAATGAAACTTCCGGTATGTTCGGTGTCCCTGGACTTTCATTAAAATTTTTAATGAAGTTCCTGTGCCAGCAAAATCATTTTAATGAAACTCATGCTAAACATTTTTTAATAAAAGTTCCGGTACTTTCATTGAAAAAAAACACGCTTTAATGGAAGTTTTTTAATGATAATCGCCTAATCCCTTGTATTTCTTTCCTCTGATTAGTGTCTGAATGAGAATCTATGTATTGTCCTACCAAGCTCACTATTTCACTAAGGTTTGAACACGAAATACTGTGACTTATTGGTTTGATCCTTTCAATATATATAACTTACAGCGGAACCTCTCGCGGTTATAAATCGCTTTTTGATCGAAATTTAGTGGGTTATAGGTTATCGACCACGCTGATTTCGAATATGATTATGGGAGCCGCCCATGGTGTTCAAAGCTCCGGTGTTCTGGAAAACCAATTTTTCAACAACTCTAAAAGATAACCAGAACCCTTCTTAATGAGACATAAGTGTAGTCGGCAAATTTCTGATTAAAATGAGACATCTCCCAGTTCTACACGACCTTTCTTTGCAAAGTTATAAAATTTACAAGAAAAGTCCTAAATCTTCAAAGCTACACAAATAACAATAAATTAATTTAGGGCTTTTTATTGTCACTTTCTCTTAATAAGTCATGATTGTAGCCCACGAAGTTCTGATCAAAATGAGACATCTCTCACCTCTACGCGACGTTTCTTTGGAAAGTGATAGAATTTATGAGAAAAGCCCTAAATTAATTTCTTCTTTTTTCTGAGCATTTAGGGCTTTTGTTGATAAATTCTATGACTTTGCAAAGAAAGGTCGTGTAGAACTGGGAGATGTCTCATTTTAATCAGAATTTTGCGGGCTACAACAATGTCTCCTTAAGAAAGGTTTTGGTTATTCTTTAGAGTTTCTGGCAAACTGGTTTTCTATAAACCTGGATCTTCCAAGTGCTGTGGGAAACTTCCATGGTCATATTCGGAAGTATGGTGGATAACCTATAACCCACTAGATTTCAATAAAAAAAAGCGATTTATAACCTCGAGAGGTTTCCTCGTTAGTCCAGTGCGTAGCTTCTCAAAAGAGATAGAAATCCATATTTTAGAATGTATCGGTTTTAACCCATTAAAAAGTATCTCTTTTGAGAAAACGAATATTTTGACAAGAAATTGCGTTTCTCGAAAGAGATACAATTATACTGCTCAAAGCAATGTTGTCTCACTCTTCAAAAAACTATCATGGATTTTGTACGAAAGCGAAGTTAAAAAGGTGCTTCTGCCATATTGTTCGAAAAAAATCTTTTTCGATGTCAACGTATAAATAAAAACAATTATTTGGACGTGTTTAAGAAAACTCGTGCTTATTAGAACTGATCAGGATGAAGACAGCGAAGATTAAAATTACGATAAGATTAATTGTATTAATTCAACAATCATAGTTTTAAAATTTTTATTTAAAACAGAAGCTTTCAATTACAACTGTAATCATCGTCAGCTACATTTAGATGAAAACACACAGCGTATATATACATGTTCATTTTTCTTTTCTTTTCTGTTCTCTTCCCTTCTTTGTATGTAGTAGATACTTCTAAGAATATTCGCTACTATTCTGTTATCGAAGGCAGTGAACGTAATTTCTTGCCAAAATATTCGTTTTCTCAAAAGAGATACTTTTTAATTGATTAAAACCGATACATTCTAAAATATGGATTTGTATCTCTTTTAAGACGTAGCCGTCCAAATTTCTCTCTCTCGTATACATAAGAAAATTTATCTTTATCGATTTCTCCACCTGTTCCAGCTAAAAGAAATCTGTCCACTACGTATATTATAAAACCTTCCATGAATTGAAGTTTTAAAAAGTAGTTCAGCATTAAATACCAGAATATTGTTCTCTCGTTCCGTAAACTTGTGATGAATGAAAACAATGAATTGTTTATTCTGTTCAACAGTATTTTGTCTATTAGTTATTATTGTAAATTGTACTTGTTTCTAATTGTACACGATGTACTGCAACTAAGTTATGAAACAGAGCAATAAGTCTTTGTCTAAATATTGTACCAGTTAATAAATACACATAAAATGGTATACTCATACTGATAAACGTAAATGAAAGTAACAACTGAAATAAGAAATTTTCAATTGTTAATGATAACTGACTTTTAACTGTATTTATTGTTAATGTTGCATACAAACGTTGAATTGCTATTGGTAATGTAAACATTGTTAATAAAAGAACTTGTATTAACAGCATTTGTATTAATTGTCTATCAGATTTTTTAATGTTTCGTGTATCTTTAGAGTTTTTAGTTCGAATACCAGAAGTAGGTACAACAGATCGATGTAATTTTCTAATATTTAATATTGTTAAATAACCAAATATGCACATTAATAAACAAGGTATTACTACAAATATAAGAGCAAATGTGAAATCATTATATAATCGACATGGATAATTTTTAGTATAGCATGGTAAGGGTGGAGTAAGAAGATTTGCGTCATTACAATAAAATATTTCAGCATAAATTAGTATTGAGAAAACTATTACAATTGCAATAAGATAATAAGCAATTTTTAAACTACTTAAACGTCGACGTTGAACATTTTGACAACTAATTAAATAACGATCAACTGATGCCAGTGCAATTAACCATGTTGATATTGTAAATGACCAAAATAGTAAAAAACTTCGTATTTTACACTGTATAGAGGAATTCCTTGTTGGATCTAAGCCATAAGTGTCTAATATACGTGTTATAAGTCCAGAGTAAAGTGCTACTAAACTTGATATGGATGACGAGATAAAGTAAATTGAACATGGATTTGAACGTAATGAACGTTGAAGAAGTACAATTAGATTTAATACGTTACCAATTGTTCCACATACAAGTATAAATATGGATAAATAGCGTGTTAGTTGTGTTGCTATTATAGTTAAATTTAATTTCAGATTTTCACTGTCTGACATATTCGAACAATTCTAGTTCAAACAAATTGAGTTCACTTTCCAAAGATATGAAGATGATATATCTACAATGTGTTACACACAGAAATTGATTTGTGTAGAATAAGAAGTATATAATAATTTGTGCTTATACTAAAGTATACACTGTAAATTTGGAATTAATTTTCATTTTATAAAAAATCGATATGGAAAATCGTAGAACTTTTTCTGATATATATAAAATGCTCATAGATTTTCTGGCTTTTTAGAAATTCGTGATCTTCGATTTTCTATAAATTGACTTTTAATTTCATTCAGAAAATCAGCATAGAATTTCCAAAAATATGAAAATTCAGCGACAATTTTCTACATACTGAAAATTCGAGTTTGATTTTTTAATATTCTAGAAAAACGATCACGGCTTGTCCGCATAACTGGACACTTCGTGGATCAAGTTTTTGAAAGAATTATTTTAGAGTAGAACTGAAAGGAGCATATCACTAGATGCAGTTTTTTGGTGCTGATTAGGAATCGCACATTATTTTTTCAAAAAAGTTAAATTTTAGCATCAAAAATCCAGTTTTACATTTTTTGAAAACTGTATTTTCAATTTCCTCACCTAGACACTTTTACTAATGAAAATGGAGGGGCGCACTAATCGATAGAGAATTCGATTCTCTACAAGATGTATGTTTCTTTTGAACTTTAGACTCAAAACAAGCTTTTTAATAAAGTTTTAAGTTTTAAGATTCTCACACAATTCTGAGAAAGTGAACACACTTTTTCAGCTTCATTGTCACGTTAGTCTATATTAGATGCCTAAACCTAAGTCCGATGTGAAAATGAAATCCGTTGAGCAATGTGTAGTGCTTCAAAGTTTGTTGGGAAAAAAGTGTGCCACAGCGTCACGACGATAAAACACAATTATTGAGGGATGCAAAACTCATTGGAAAGATTCTGTTTTAGCAATCAGTAGCTCGTTTATTCTGCAAACTTTGCTCGAGGCACTTTTTACTAGCTCTTCTAAATTCGCAGCAAATTAGCTGTTAATGAGAAAAACTTCGAATTTACGGCCTTTTTTTGTCACAGCGTCAATCGCCGAAAAACAGTTCTAAAAATTTGAGTCTTCAATCACATACCTTCATTTTTATGACAAAAGTAGAGTATGGCGAGCTGCGTCGAATGGCACAAGCACGAAGTTTTTAACTCTTAAACGTTTTGAGAAAAGCTCAAATTACTGTGTAAAAAATGTCACAGCGTCATGCTTGGACAAGCCGAAGACATTAAACATACATTAAATTCTCATAACGCATGTTTGGGTTTAACTAACGTTACTTTTTCTTAACATTACCTTTCGAGATCAAAAACGCGTCTAAGAAGTAAAATAACACCACCGGAACGCGTGTCCAGATGAATAAAAATATGTCTTTATGGGTCAAAGTTTGTTAAAACGTCATTTCTGCATCCGCACACGTATCACAATGTTGCGAAAGTTTTGAAAATTTTCTAGACGAATTGTGAACGCGTTGTAAAACGTTTTGTCGATGCAGAAAACATTAACGCGTAAAAGACATATTTTATGATTTTTCGATGCTTTCCAGCGGTGTTATTTTAATCTATAAACGCGCTTTTAATCAACGTATTATAACACGTCTAAAATTTTAATTTGGTTTTTGCAGCGTAGCTTCATTGCTACACAAAAAACAGTAATCTGGAAATTCCTCGGCGATTTTCCAGATAACTAGAAATTAATTCTATTTTTCGAATTTCCAAAACTTCATATATAAAATCGCCGAGGAACTTCCCAGATTGAAAATCGTTGAGCATTTTCCATAATTCTAGAAATTCGACCTCGAATTTCAAGAATGCATGAAAATTGAGGTCGAATTTCCAAGTTTCTTGTAAATTCGGTTTTCCCGAATCTAGAAAATCCTCAAGGAATTTATATATGGACTTTTTGAAATCACCGAGGATGTTCTATAAATAATTCCAGACATTACAGTGTAGCAGGAAGAGTATGATGTAGAAGTCAATTTAAAAGAACTACTGATTGACTCTGACTTTAGATTCTCGTTTATGTATTGAAAACTCACTTGACAGTCATATGTATTACAAAAAATGCTTTTTCGTGTAATTGCATATAATACAACATAAGACTACAGACCATTCTAAATAATGACACACATTACTTAAATTAGATTGTGAGAACGTTTAGCAGTGGAATAATATAGACTAAGAATTTGAGTTCGTTAAAATCGACGCCGATGAGCTCACTTTTCGAATAGATTTTAATTTCTACGATTCTTCATTTATATATACATGTGTTAAACAGCAGTAGGTACGGACTTGTACTGTTCTGTGCTTTGAGATGTAGAAGAAAAACGTATTACAAATCATTCAACATGAACAACACTTCGTTAAAGATTTCTCATGCTGGGAAGAGCACAATTTGAAAAATTGTCAAAGAGAGATTCGCTCTTGGAGATCTAAGGATACAATAGTAGTTCGGAAATATGCACATCTCTTTTCTGATAAAATAGAACGGCCAGATTATTTATCAAATTAAAATTTTAATTAGTTTTTATAATTAAATTTTTCTGATAAATGTAGAATGGTCAACAAGTAAGGAAATATCAACTTGTCTATAGCCGAAATGTAGCTCAGTGCGAGTTCTATCTAATGGAGGAAAAACAAACTCAGTCCTCTTTGAATTTGAGTTATATGGTTCTCAAGGTGTTGGCCCCGACCGAAATTATAAAAAAAAATAAAATATAAATATAAAATAAAAGTTGATATTTCTTTACTTTTTGACCATTCTACAGCAAGTATGAAACCCCAGAAAAAGTCCTTTTTTGGCATATTTTGTGACGTTTGCCACCGAGGCAGTTGTAATCCTTGAAAGCACACGCATTTTACGTTTTGGTTGATCACATTAATTTACAGATAACGTTATATAATCTAATGTATTTCTTAATAAGACAGTTGATGAAAATGCGTAAAATATTCGATAAGATTCTTATAGAAGATTTTCATAAGATTCGTATAAGAATACGTAAGATACTTATAACATTCTTATGTAAGGTATGTAAGGCGCGCGTAGTTCAAAAATCAAGTACTATTTTATTTTTAGCTTCTTTATATATGATTCGATAGAGAATTTGAAGCTGATCACCAATATCGCCTTTTTAGCCTTCGCACGTTTGCGCGTCGAGAAATTGAAAATACGACAAGGGTCTTAAAAGCCGAAAAACTTTCCCGTTTCGAAAAAGGTTGAATACGTTTTCTCCTTTTTATTTTGAAACTCTCAAACAGCTTTTCTCTAATTCAGCGTTGAAAATGGAATTAGAAAATGTGCCTTTTATGCTTTCCATATGTAATGTCATTGCACGAAAAATTCATCTTCAAGGATATCTCCAAAGCGGAGACCTCATTGGAAAAAGCTATCTAGTTCTTTTTTGGTAAAAGATAGAACGTTCATTCTTGCGCCATTCGAGCGGTCTTTATTCGAACTACAAAAGTATAACTCGTTGAAATTCCTCTCCATTGCTGAGAAATTTCACTTCTGCTAAATCAGGAGCGAAAAAATCGGAATTCTGCCCGTAATTCTCAATTTTCTACATTAGAACTCATTTTTTATGCAATAAAAGTATCACATTCAGAGTCAGCGTGAAACACTGAGCCGAATGATATATGATTTGAAACTTTCCGGTGATTTTCAGTTTTTGGTGAAAATCTCAGTAACTTTCGAAAACACAAAATTCGTCAAACGTTATATGAGTACTCAACAATACCCAAGCATGGATACTCAAAGTCGTACCCACAATACTCGTTACTCACTCATGAGTACTAATGTGAGTACTCAATGAGTAAGAAAATGTGTGAGTAGTCATGAGTACTCGAAACATTTTTCAGCAAAGTACAACTTTGAGTACTAACACTTGAATACATTCACTAGAGAATACATTCCAGGAGCCAGTTTTATAAAAAAGCTTAAGTTAAAATATTGACTTAAGTCAAACTTAAGTCCAAAAAGTTCTTTCTCTTTTTTGCCTTCTCCAGACTACTCATGCTTATAATCTCTGGTTCTTATAAACTTTATTTAATTTAATAGAACAAATGTTGAAAAAATCAGTACAATTGTGAGTAGAAGGAGATGCTAACTTTATGAGTAGTTCACCAAGCTTTAAGAGAGATATCAACGGGTGCAGTGTTCTCGAGGATAGAGAAAAAAGTTATATTTTTGGCGGGAGTCGAACAATTAGTTTTGATCAAAATTTTGTTGTTCTTATTATTGGTGTCTGTAACGTTGTTGACCCACTTCCATGATGTTCCATCTTGAAACAGCGATGTACGAGTTTAAAGAATAGCCTTTTAAGTTCTCTTCGGAATATTGCACCAGCTAAGTAATGGGGGCATTATAGTGTAACATGTTAAATGAAAAAATGCAGCAAATGTGCGATAGAAACCGTTTTCTCCACTACATAACAACGATGTAACATTGCCATATTTGTCTTTGTTTACGTTAATTGTAAATTTAATAAGCACATGAACATATGCAAAAGAGATTACGGTGGTAACAATAGCAACCATACGATAAGCAGTCTGCTTACTACTCCATTGGCGAATTTGGGCGCTGATTGAACTACTTAGATAACGATCAATACTGGCTAATGCAATATACCATGATGATAATGCACGGGATAACCAAAATGTGTAATACTCAATACGACAACTCGCTAATGACAATAATCCTGCATCAATATTAAAACCAGCTGATAGAAACCTTATAGGAATACTGATAAAAACAATGAATAAATCGGCAAACGTTGATGCTAAAAAGTATATTGAACAAGGATTTGAACGTAATGATCGTCGAGTGAGAATAATAACGTTTAATATGAGACCAACACTACCGAAAACAAAACAAACTACAGCAAAATACCGACCAATATTTTGTTTA
>CAJNOQ010009360.1:0-10350 GCA_905250885.1 Didymodactylos carnosus
TATTTCAAGTTTTTTTATTATATAGCCTTCACGTTGTTTATAATAAACATCATCGGACATTGTGGTTATATATTCCTGAAAGCATAATGATAATCATAACAGAAAATATCAAACATACAATGGCTATGCAATTTATTTATATGATATTGACACAATACATACTCTTATTGAATCAATGTACGTCTCAATTCTTAAATTAACATAATCTAATTTCGTCGATGATTGTATTGTAATATAAAAACCTTGAGCACTACCATAATCAGATCGATCATAACCACTGAATACAATATAACCTAATTGTTCTTTTGTACGTAATTGATCACCACATGATTCTTTGACCAATGACAAAATAATGCTAATATTGCATTATTTTCTAATGTTTGTTCAAAACATTGTAAAAATATTTGAATAGCACATATTTGATGTGCATCATTCATCCGTTTATGGGCATAATTGCATCCTTTAACAAAAAGAAATGGGACATGAACTGTTTCGAAATATAAGAAACTCGTATGTTTCATGTGAATAGCTTGGAAACGAATAAAGTTCTAAGAAATGCTGTTTCACTAGTTTTAAAAGAGCAGACGCTTGGAGTAACAGGAAAAAAGTCTTCAAGAATAATTGTCTGCAAGTGGTGTATCTTATCAATTTCTTGTCGTTCAAACATTTTTTGCATTATTAACTTTATTGTTTTCAAACATATCGTATAAAAAAGACTGTTCTCTCTATATTTCTATTCAACGCTCATTTTTCATCATAATACCACTGTACAATGGAATCTTTATAAATCCATTAGAACACGTCTGGAATAGTTCAAATGTACACTTAAAACTGATTCTATCGCTGATTTTCGTTTATAAGAAGAGTACAAAAAAGCGTTCAAGCTTAGATATGTTTTTCTAAAAATCTTTGAATGCTCATACAAAATTTTTCATTTGTTATTGTCATTTGAATCAATAGTAAAGCAACTTAGAGTGTATGAACGCTTGAGTTATTTTGGAGACGATCTGAAGTATTTATGAAAATATCGCTGAACAGTGATTTCTGATGAAAACTATATGATTCGTTGTCGTCCCTTAAGTCTTAATTAAACAACAAATATTGTAACAACGTTCAGCATTGTCGATTAGATGCGTCTAGTTGCGTTTTGAAGTTACCAAAGAAAAAGTGTATTGATGAGTAAATTCAAGTAGCAAGACTCTAATATCTCAATCATAAGAGCTAACAGCCTACGATTTGTATAAATCGATAGTGAGAACACTTTACCTTAGACGATATGTATGTGAAAAACGAATGAAAATGATAATGGCGAAAGTTCGAACCACAGCAAGTTGAGAAGCATAGTCAAATGATTGTTAGGTTACACACACTCCCAACAGGAAAATTACACACCTTCAGGTAACATTAAACAATGACGACTTAACAACATTGTTGAAAATAATGGCTGATAATATTGTTTATCGTGGAATTGTTGTTGAATACTTGTCATATAATCAAGTGCTTGCTATATATATTGTAGGAGAAGAACAAGTAAAGTAAAAGGAAGACGATTTACCGAACTAACATCTCTCCCTTTATTCGTTAAGACAAAAAAGATTGACTGATAATCATGAACTAAAGAGAATATCTTTTTATGTGTTTATTTATTTATTTAGTTGTAAAATTATGTTGATCATTATCTTTCCCTTTCGCCTTATTGGATTTGTGCTCTTTTTTTTGCTTTTCTATTGTTGTATCTATCTTTTTTGCTATATCTATCAAATGAACTGAAAACCTTTTTCTAAATCAGTTTTTAATGCTGATTCAGAAAAATATAGTTCAAACCTTCCATCTTGTAACACAAGCACCAAAAGTCAATTTCATCAACGAAGACGGTTTCTTGTATTTTTGAGGTTCTATCTTCAAGTATATTCATACATATATCATGCATACATGTAAGTATTTGAGTAAATGTATTTCTCCGTTGCGGACTTCCTGCCTTCCTAACTTCAAATATATTCATTCGTATATGACCCTTTCATTTCATCAAAGAGCAATTCCATCAAAGAGGACGGTTTCTTGTATTTTTGAGGTCTTCTCAGTAATTTGAGTTTTTCTCCATGAAGAAATGACTTTTGGAGGCTCGGAAAGTGCTATTCGTAATGAGCTCGCTAAGTTGAATCTGAATATGTATAATAAAGGCAAAAATATATTCCACTCTAACTTTAGTCTCAAAAACTGTTTTGGATGTATTTGAAAAAAGGTGAAAATTAGAGACATACAAAAGACTGTAAAATGTAACGACTGGGGTAAAATGAATGGCTGCACTTTACATCCCATTTTTTTATCACTTCGACCTATCGAAAAACAAAAGATGCCAAAAGATGTAGCGTGAAAAGCTCTAAAATTTAGATAAGATAGCCGTTGCACCTTTTGGTTTAAAAATGGACAAAATTTTGAGTGACCAAATTTCGACCGTGCGAAAATGATATTTTTTTTTGGTGCAAGGTGAATTCGTTTTTTCTTATTTTATCTTGTTATTAGTTGATATGTTTTATTCCAAAGAAAAATAAGTATACCACAAGATGCAGCGTGAAAAGCTCTACAATTTACAGGACAATTATAAAAAGATGGAATGAGAAAAAACGAATTCATCTTGTACCAAAAAAAAATAATTGTCATTTTGCCCGGTCGAAATTTGATCACTCAAAATTTTGTCCAGTTTTAACACAAAAAGTGCAACTATAAAATAGGCGATCTTATGTAAATTGTAGAGCTTTTCACGATGCATCTTTTGGCATATTTAGTTTTTTTATTAGAGCGAAGTAAATGATGAAAAAATGGGATGCAAAGTATGACCATTCATTTTACCCAAGCCGTTACATTTTACAGTTTTTTGTATGTCTTTACTTTTCATCTTTTTTCAAATACATCTAAAACAGTTTTTGAGACTAGTCATACATGGTTTTGTAGAGAATTTCAAGCGCTATCTTCTGATAAAAAAAGTGTTTTAATTGGGAAGATAATAGTCGAGAAATTTCAAAAACACTAACAGCGCAATTCTTTATGCACCACGTGTTACATACCTATATGAGCCAATGCATTTCTGAGTTCCTGAGTTCCTCCTTTCAAACATATGCCCACATATTACTACACTATTACATGTATTTGCGAGTTCGTCAGTTCCTGAGTTACTATCTTCAAATACATCCATACATATATGAGCCAATGAAGTTTTGAGTTGGACTGGTTTCAAATATATGCATACATATAAGTATATGACTACATGTATTTCTGAGTGTGTCAGTAGCGGAATGTCTAAGTTCCTAACTTCAAGCATCTTCGTACATATATCAGCCATACATAGATATTTACGTAGATATATGCATAGACATATGAGCCAATGAATGTTTGAGTTCCTGACTGATTCGCTTCAAACATGTGGCTATATATTAGTAAATGAGTACATGTATTTGTGAGTTTCCGAGTTCCTGAGTTCAAAATATTCATACATATACTGAAATATATTCATACATATATCAGCCAATGAGTTTCTGAGTTCGTGAGTTTGTCGGTTCAAAGATATGCATACATAGAAGTATATGAGAACATGAGTACTTTTGACTTCGGGAGGAGCGGACCGCCGAGCTTCAATTATATTCCTACATATTTGAGCCAATCAATTTCTCGCTTCGGATATATCGATACATATAAATATGTAAGTAGATTTACGTCTGCGTTCCTGACTTCCTGAGTTCCTAACTTCACATGTAATCATACATATATGAGCCAATGAACTTCTGAGTGCCTGAGTTCCGCACTTCAAATATATGCCTACGTATAAGAATATGAGTACAGGTATTTCTGAGTTCGTCAGTTGCGGAATTCCAAATTTCATTTATGTTCGTACATATATCAGGCAGTGAATTTTTGAGTTCCTCAATTGATTTTCGTCAGAGACATGACATAACATGATTATCAATTATGTATAAAAATACAGAAAAAAATGACAAGACAATGTTTGAATGCTTGTTGGTGGTGATTTCAAGACCAACCTCAGATTTGTAGCACTTAAAATAGCCTCTTGGAATTATCCAATACTACAAGAGAAAAATCGATGTAGCGAAATGAAAGAAAAGGAGAAAAGCAGAGTTTTAGATGCTCTTAGAAAAAAGCTTATGACTTTTGATGGGGATATCGTACAGAGCTCAGCAACTTCTCATTTTGAAGAGAACACTTTTCTCTATATGGATAAATATTTAAAAAGATTTTGATGGATCAGCACACATGTAAATGAGTTTTGAAAAGTAAACAATGATGAATTAGGATCTCTAGCGGTTAATCTTAAAAAATTCATAACTTATGAAAGAAGAGCTATACAACCAAATCCTTTGGAGGTTCAGGCTTGGACATCATATGGTATCTATCAGCAAAAGATCATCGAAATCGGAGGGTATCAGCTAGGGAGCTTCCCTTGTGATCGTGCCATTGATACTGATGTGTTGTTTCACATGGTATATAATTATAACAACATGTTGGAGAACAAAGTGAATTAATGAAAGTACGAAATTGTTCTTGTTAATCGATAGAAATATTGTAACGAACGATTTATCCGAAATAAGCAGAAATTCAAATCCAAACTTCAGGTCGAATCAGATTTGAGACCTTTCCATTCTAAACACTGATGAAAAAAACAAACAAGCCGAGCATCATCATCTTTCTTTTTTAATAAACAAATAAATACATTTAGAAAACTTGACCTATTTAGAAAAACTTGACTTTTTTAAATAAAGTTTGTGTTTGTTGAATTACCTTTTGTAGTAAATTACTGTTAATTACACCACATTTTTTTCGAATTGAATTTGTATCTGTAAATCCTCCACGGTCTACTAATATTAAACTGTCAAACGATAAAGTACCCGGTGTTGCATCCAACACTGAAATGGATTCAACATATTTTGCTGTGTTTTCACGATTAGGTACATATTTTTTCAATGGACATGTGTACATCAAATCCAGTTGTCCTCCTTCGTCACAAGAAATACCGATAATTACAGCCGGTCGAAGACATTTCATATCAAATTTCAGAACTGATGGCATAAGCACAACATCTCCTAGGGAATAATTGTTAGATTTGCCTAAAACATTTTAAAAGATTAAAGATATTATGAAAGTAGTGTACATGATCGAAAACTTAATAAATGACAGTCATACTGTCAGTTGAAAATGTCACTTCTGTAAAGTTAAAAATATCTGTCAGATTGTCGGACGCATGTATATATAAGTTAAGGGAAAGTATGCCATTTTAATGACAGTACGACTTCGGAGACACTTTTAAGAATTTTCCTAAAATATTTTTTCCCTTTCGGAGGTAGTATGAATCGAAAATTTCAAAAATTTTTCGTAAGTCATCCTTTTCTTCCTCGAGCGCCGCTCGCACTTAACCCTTTAAGTCTTCAGGGCTTCAATGCTTGGTTTTGGATCAACCGCTTATGAAAATGGAACATATGATACCTCCATACGACTTTGTCACGCTCGAAAAAATTACTGTTCACTTTAAAAAAAAGCTTTTATAATTTAAATTTACAATGAAAATTTGAAAACTATTTTTTCAAAAATTCTCGTTAAAAACCAAAGACCAAAGGTATCAAAGTTTAGACCATTATGTTTGAGGAATTTAAGACGGAAAACGAACTGAGATGGTGAAGAAAATCAAGAATGATCAAGAAACGGAGCCCGAAATCTCAGCAAAGTATGATCTTTCGTTTTGTACCATCAGCAAACTAGTTTCCAACAATAATTTATTCAGCTGATATAATTTGAAAGAGAACACCTCCCTACATATTTTTGAAAAGTCATTGAATAAACAGCCTTTCGTAAAGTACCCGAAAAAAGTAAATTAAAAAGTTAAATTTTTTCGAAATCTTCATTTTAAAATTTGAATATCTCAGCTAGCATAAGACACAAACAAAATTTTTTTTTACCATTCGATAGCCAATTTAATTCTCAACAACCACCATAAGATCAGTTTTTCCAAACAATGCTTCTTTAGTTTCTTATAATGATAATGCCAATGTCCATTCAAATGCACATTGGGCTTTAAAAGGTTAAGACCTCATTCTGAAGTTCTGGTGCTAAGATTACATTAACAAAAACAATTCTGGCAGAAGCACTACTTTGTCTTCTTTGATTCAAGATCCAGGTAAATCTTAACTCAGCTTTTTGTCCAACCTTCCCTTCGTATAAGCCGGAAAAAGTCTAAATAAGAATAATCTCTGAAGATTAATTTAGTCGTCGTCAAGTAATTTTTTGAACTGACCTAAGCCATTTTCAACTTAGCTTCCCGGTTCTGTTCCTAATCATAAGTTCTCTTTGGTTTGGTTTAAGCTTTAATCTTGAACCAGAATTGAAAGAATATAAATTTATATTCTCGATTTCGTTCTGGCTTAAGATTAAAACTTAAACCAAACAAGTTCTCTTTGGTTGATGTGGCGCCTAATACATACATTTTAGTCAAATAACGAGAATGGAAGCCATTCTTTCTATAAAAAATGTTTACCTGTTGATTTTATAAATCTTTTTTGAGCAAATAAAGAAACAAATGGTTGTCTTTTTGGAGGATAACTTTCGCCAAAGCTCAACATTGATGAATCATCAAGCCAGTCGACCTGAAAATATAAACAAAAAAGCACATAGACTTTTGTTTCGACCGAGCAAAACCCATCTGCACTATGATTATCTAGAGATAAAACTAATAATAGTAGAATCCCATGCTCTATATCCCGATCGGAATATGCTTCCTCACTGAATGTGGAGATAGTGTAGGTTTAACTCTGTACAAATGTCACACTCAGCGGGAGTCTACTAAAAATCCATGAGATATAGGCAAGGGAGCAAGATTTACATTTCACAAATTCCAATTTTTAGTATGAAATTCATATCTGTAAACTGATCAAATATTTTCTTTGATATTTCAATCATTATTGTCATTTTCCTAACTGAAGCAAAATAAGGATGTTTTTTATGCGTGCACTTGTTTGTAAAATCACTCTCTTTCAATCAGCCTTAGGACACAAAGCTGATTCAGACAAAAACATTTCAAAAATTTACTACCTGGAATGTGGTAAAAGGAGTGGAAAGGTTTATTCTCAATATTCAGAGCAAAAACAGTCACTTTTGCTCACATGGTTACTGAAACAGCAGAAAAACTGACGGCACTATCATGTAAACATGGAAACAAAAATATTCTATTTTTCTTGGTAGAGATGTGAAAAAAAATTCCGACGTCAGTGACTGTTCAAAACTGAATCTGAGATTGTTATATTCATATTTTACAAAAGATAAAGATAATCTGACTGAACTAAAAAAGCGAGGAGGTGGAAAGAAAAGATTCTCTTTTCAATTTGAAATAAATCCGATTAATTTTACTATGGATTTCTACAGCATAGTCCAAACTACACTTTTAATCGGATAATTCGATTTAAAACAAAATATGTGTTAATGCTATGAGGTTAATCGTCATCATTTAATTCAGCAACGGTTTGTATTATCTTCTACTCATTCATCAGTGGCCTTCAGCGCAACCTTTCAACAACTCTCTGCTGGACTTGACTCATCATCCGAATTTCTGAACCTTGGCTACTTCTGTAGTTCTATGAAGAAGAACACACAAAGAATCTTACAAATTGTTGTAGTTCCTCGTCCCATTGAAACTGTTCTGGATCCATTGTCATTGTTGAATGATGTCTTAAAAGTTGTTTTTGAATCATCGGTATTGTTGAACTTGTCCAATATCGTTGACGGAACAGAATCTTTAACAAAAGCGTAGATATCATCTAAAAAGAAAATAGAATGGAATGAGAACAGAGATTTTTTAAAATTAAAGAAAGATTTTCATTGGAGACTCATCAGGACAAATAATAAGTTCATCTTTGCTTCATAAAACCTTTTTCCTATACCGATCGGGAACTGGTTGAATAACTCGTGCTTTTTCACTAATCTATGATCTAATACTTCTAGTGGACAAACGTGGGTTTTTGACTACCACTCCGTGTCTACATGGTAAAAAATTATTTAGGGAGAAAAATCACATGGTACCAAACAACGCCTATACTACTCCTCTGTTCCTTTCTATCTTGCTTTTTCTTTGTTTGGTTTGTTAGACATAATAAGGGTTAGAATCCGCTAGCTCAGTTGATCTAGATCATGAACATCAACTCTATTATGAGCAAAACGGCTTTGGTGATTAGGAAATTAACTTTTCTATTTTTTTTCATCCTGAACTATATGGAAAAAGAATCGAGAACGTTTTCGTGTTGTTTCCTTACAATCAGTATCCAGAAGACATGTGCTTGTTTTGTCGAATATACAATACAGCCGAATCAGATAACCCCAGTGAAACTTCTTGTACCCAAGATGTTGACTTCTTGAATCGTTTTAGTAAGATCTTGTTAAAAAGAACGTAAGAAGTTAAAGAAATTTCAAGAACCCAACATCTTAAACTTCTTGCACCGAAGATCTTGGCTGTCATAAATGAAAACAAAATGTAAAGAAAAGTCTCCACTTAAGTGTGCGTGATTTACACAAGGATGTAAAAAAAACGATGATTCAAGAATTCCAAGATCTTGGGTACAAGATTCAGTCATATTATCTTGAGTGGATACGCTCAAGATCTTGAAATTTCTGTTCACAAGAATTCAATATCTTGACTTCCTGGTGTTTTTTCCAAGACCTTGGGTACAAAGAGTTTCACTAAAGAGATGTCTGCTTCTTCTTTCCATTTCCTTCTTTTTATTTTTCTTCCTCCATTTCCATTTCCTTTGCACGTTTCGGAACCAAATTTCATACAAATACAAGTAAAAACTGACGATTTCAAAGATCATCTCGTTTTGGTAGTTCAAGTGCACGATACAAAACAACTTTTGGTGACAAAAATATTCTAGATAACGCATTAGAGATATAATATAGCAAATAAGGAGATATTTTTGCACGACATATAGCTTCTCTTTTTGATTCACTGCGTGAAGGAGAACGTGAAAAGATCAGTTCAGCATTGTTTTCATTCACTGTTTCATTCTTGCAATGCTTTTTCTAAGCATAAAATGCTGAAAAAATACGCTATAAGTGATTTTGGTTTGATTCTGTTACCATCTAGCTGGATCGGAAAGTCCCGGTTACTTTGCCTCAATCAAGTTGGTACAGTGGCTTTGCTCCCATAGAAAATTCGATGAAACACAATTTTGAAATAATTTAGATCTGGAGCCTGTTTCATAAAAAAGCTTAAGTCTGATTTTTCACTTAAGTGATACTTGATTTCTTACTTAAGTCATCGAACTAGGTGACCTAAGTCAATAAATTGTCTTAACTATTAAAAAACGTTCCGTAGTTCTAAAAGTATTCAGAGTAAAAGTAATTAAAATGGAAATAGCAGCTGTTTTACCGGCAAGAGCATTAAAAGAGGAGTATTAAAGACCGACAAAATCCTTTGGAAATGATGACATATGACATGGTTTTGGCGAGATACAGATTTCCAAAAGCAGCTATCGTCGATTTATTGAATCTGATTGAGCAGCAAAATACCGGGTGCGTCGAAATTATTGCGACACGTGTTATTCACCTATATCGCAATAGAGAAAAAGGATATAATCTTCAACTTTTTTTGAAAAGATGCGCCATTGAATTCTCCACAAAAAGCACATTGAACATTTTTCTATATATCTTAAAAATAAGAGAACATGGAGAAAATTCTGCGAATATGCAATCTCGACTACTTCCTAGTCCAAAAAATACTGGAAAAAAATTTATTTTGAGCACGGTACCATACATCAACATGGAAAAAAATATGTTCTGGGGCTCCTGAGTGTCAGATATAGGCAACTAAAAAGTGTCGCTATCATTTTGGCACACCCGGTACTTCGTGCAACTCAAAGAACTCATTCCATCCCTCCGGTCATTCTATTGTTGACAGCTCTACGATTTTATGCTACAGGATCATTTTTTTACGTTGATAGAGACGTACATGGAATTAGCAAATCTTCGGGCTGTCGAATGATCAAAGATATACCAGTGACCTTAGCAGAAATGGCTATGCAGACAATTAAATTTCCAAGCACAGCAAACAAACATGACGAAATCAAGCTAACAGAAATAGAATTGCTACATCTGCGAAACAGCACCTTCAAAACTGACAGAGGCACAGTGGGCATTTTTTGCTAGAGCGGGCGGACTTTAGCTTTATGAGTGAGCTAAAATTTCATGAACCATTTTTTTATAGGTTTTTCATGATCCTCTTTCTAATGGCATGAGAGTTGGGTTTTGAAAAAGTTTTCTAAGGAGTTTTCCACAGATCCGATCTTTCGAAAACCCTTCAGA
>CAJNOQ010009361.1:0-10350 GCA_905250885.1 Didymodactylos carnosus
AATGGAATGTACTTTTCAAAACACAACAAGCGTATATTTGTACTTATCAAGGGTTACTGGACAGTGAAAACCTAACGAGATATACAATCAAATATATGACTTGGCTTAAGTCCAAATTGTTTTCTGTTATCTAGATGCTTTTGTTGAAGTATCGGGCGATACCGTAGCAAGTGTATCTAGATTTTTCGCTTACGAATTTCTGCTTGGGACGGAATAGCTCTCTTCGAAAATCGCTCTACAAACAATTTCCAAAAGTTAATCTATTTAGATTTTTACGTGACTTATTCATTTGAACATATCAGAAAAAAATGTTTATTTAATGTCAAAATAGTCGTAGAACTTCGTTTTTTAGAAATATCGTTCGGGACCTCACTACTCATATCTTATTGAGATTTGAAATTCGAAATTAGTCCACTAATTGGAGCTATTAGTAGTTAGGTATATTTCTTCGTAAGACAAAACAGACTTGGTACAAAAAAGCTGGAAAAATTTTAAATCTGCATCGACTTTACTCATTTTCTGTGGTTTTTTTTCAGTGATAACAGCACGATATAATCTACAGCACATCCAAATTGAATTATGCACTTCCTCTGCTAACACTTTTCCTTGCTCTTTCAATTTTTTCTCTTTTAGAATGATTCAATAGGGCCATGTTTGATTTTTCCAAGCAGTCATAGTACAGCCACATTCAACTACACACTTCCTCTATCTCTCCTTTTTCGTCTTCTTTCAAGCTTTTTCCTCCAGAATGACTAACTTAAATAGAATCATCCATAACCTTTTCTAATAAACATTTATTGTTCTATAAAAAAAAGTATATAAATTTCATTCAGTTTTCCTTTTTCAACAGTCGACAAATAAGAAAATAATATGTAAACAAATAATTTTGACTATCTTTCACACACTCAATGGGCAACACTGACTCAAGTGGCAGTTCCGGAAGCAATTACAGTACTTCTCGAATGTGCACCTATTGCAATGGCACTGGTCAAACGCTTCCGACAGCCTGTACAAACTGTGGAGGACGCAGAACTCAATATAACTACGTAAAATGGTGTAATCCCAATGGATGGTGTACTTCTTGCGGCGGCAGCGGACGAAACAGGAGTCAGAGTTGTACGCATTTTTACCGTACTGAAAAAGTTCGTTGACACACACACACTCAAACTAAACGACAATCAGTGTTGTAATTCATAAAATGTAAACCACTTTTATAATTCGAAATAAATCCGAAGACCTAATGATCTCTGATTTACTTATCTCATAAGTACCAAAGTCTTTGAATTACTGTAGTCTGCATATCAGCTACATTCCTCATGGACTCCACAGTAGAAAATTTTTTGGATAAGTCTTTTGTCGTTTTTTGAACAAAACCAACGATTTTTTGCCGTTTATCAAAAGAAAAACTGTTTTTGGTTGGTTTTCGCAAAAAAGAACTCTTTCGAGGCGTTTTCAGTCTGAAAAAAACCTAAAAAATGCAAGAAAACGCGTACTGTCATTTTTCAAATAGTTCACTTTAGGATATTTTTGAAAAGAAAACTGTTTCGAGTCGTTTTAAGGCAAAAAAGTCTGTAAAAAACCAGATGAGAAAGCGTGTTGTCAAAACAAAACCCGAAGGAAAACAAGTGTTTTCCTGAACATGCGTTTTCATCGGTTTTTCTACTGCTTTTTTTGCCTTAAAACGACTCGAAACGCTTTTTCTTTTAATAAAACGGCAAAAAACCGTTATTTTTTCCAAAACACCACGAAAGACGCACACAAAAAGTTTTCTGCAGAGTCGTGAGCTGTATTCTTTGTCATTCACTATGAAACACTTATGTGTTTAGAGCGTTTTTGTCAGCGTAAATATAGAGTCGTAACCGACGTATAAGACTTTAGACTGATCCACAAGATACCTCGGACCATCCTTACCCTTACATAGCTACACTGTTAAAATTTCTTTTCAAATTATAAGTAGCCACGTGTTAAACTCAGTGAGTGTAAATTTGATTGCATTCTGAATCAAATGAGAGTCAATTTCTCTCGGCTACATTATGATCTTTTTCAAGAACATTTGAGTACTAGTCGGTTCTGCGCTTATGTTAAAGTAGAGTCAGTCAAACATTTTCTGTTGGAATGTCCACGTTAAGAGCATCAACGGCAGACACTTCTTTCTGGCTAGTCATCTCTCGCTCCTGCTATCTCCTTTACGCCTGAAAATCTATAATTTTTTGACAAATTTGATAATCTCCACAATTCACAAATCTGTCAACTGCATTTCTTTGTTACTAACTACCTAAGAAATACTGAATGCTTTTGAACCTAAAACAATCTCTTAGCTTTTCTCCAACATGCCATCTTTATTTTCTCCTCTTAAGGAGGGGTCCCCCACCCGTTTTTCTCCAGCAGTTTGTGGAGGACACCTCAACAAAGCTTTCGGTTCCCGGATTTATAGTTTTTGATTAACCCTAGTAGTACCTTTTACAGTTTTTCTTAACGGATTATTTTATTTTTTCATCAGTATTTTAGTACTTACGTGTCGTTCGCATGTTCAATGCGATAAAGAAACTGTCAAAATAACGACCTTTATTTATTTGGAGCATTAAGCATTGGAGCACAATGACCCTAACATCGAATTAAGAATAGAAAAAAAAGTAACAAAATATTCCACTATGTTTTCAAATTTTTCGGTATGGTCAAAAATGACCCACTTAGTACTACTAGGGTTAAACAAATTTTTTAAGTTTTTTTCGGGTTTTTTGCCCTATTTTTAAAACTTCAATAAAAACTTCAGTTTTTGATATGAAGAGTTGATTCTAGCGTAGTTCGATAGAGAACATTAATTTGTATAAGGAGAAACCCTTTTCATCGTTCCCAAATGAAGTTTGCCGCAGAAATTTAGCGTTCGCCTTCTCGAGGAACCTTCAGAGCTAAAAGTATTTTTCACCTCGCCTTACGGCTAGTTTCGCTCGAAGCTGGCATTTCGAAGCAAAATTCTGAGTGGAAAAGTTGTTCAGAATCGAACTTTGGAGTCCCTGAAGAGAGCTTTTTCTTACAATTTTTTGTTTTTGATTTTAAATTAAAAAATACGAAATTTTAAAATTTTGAAAACCCAAAAATTTAATTTAAAAGTCAGAAACCGAAAATTTTAAAAAAAGGCTCTAGTCAGGGACTCCAAAATTCGACCCTGAACAAGTTTTACACTCAGAGTTTTGCTCCAAATTGCTTGGGTCGGGCTAAACTAGCCGTAAGGTTAAGTAAAAAAATCTTAGGTGAACTAAAAACCAGCGATACTTTCAAGTTTTGAATCTTTTCTTCGAGCCTTCCCGGTTTGTAGAGGACACTTCGAAGTGTATGTTTTTTCGGCTTAATGAAGTTATTTGGCTGAGAAAAAAATTAATTACTTAAACAATATTGTTAAAGTTTCGACTTACCAGACTTACCGAGCGACCAAAAACGAATTCTAAAATGTTTACAGTAGTCCATATTGTAGCCCGTGAAATTCTCTGTCAGTTGAGGTATTGCGTGAATCTTTTTGTTGCGTTACTATTTTACAAATAAGACTTTATGCTAGTAGAGTAGGCTAAATTAACGTTAATTAGTACTAATTAGTCAATACCAGGAGGGAAAGAACAAAAATTCTTGCATATTTTCTCGTAATAAATATTCTCCATACATTTCTCTATCGATATAGGCAAGAACCAAGCTTTTGTGATGAATGGAGGATGGACAGGAATTTTTTTAATAATAATCCCTTGTTCAAAAATTTAACAATATATTTTTAAGTAATTAATTTTTTTCTCAGCCAAATAATGTTAGTAAGCCGAAAAAACTTCAGGACATATACTTCGAAGTGTCCTCTACAAACTGGGAACGTTGGAGTAAAATCTAACTGGGGGACTCCCCCTTAAGAGAGACTTCGCCAGTCAATCGAGTATCTTGTCAAAGACCAGTCACGAGTGAAAAATTGACATATACTTTTTATTTCGGATTCGGATTCTACTTTCAAAACTGGGATTATGAAAAATAAAAAAGAACTTTCTGACTTATTCTGGCTGAGTTATAGAATTTAGAACATGAGCACCATCGCCGATTTGCGAAACGTACCCATCTCTGATATTTTGACTATAACTCCGCCATTTTTTATCTGTTCTGTTCAAGCAACAGCTCATTCGAAAGCCTGATAAAAAGTAGGAAGTGACTGTTTAACACCCATATCAATTGGAGAACTGGAATTATGAAGGGTCAAAATTTTCGAGAAAATGCCACTTTCGACCCTTCCAACAGAATTTCGGTAACAATTCGGTGGTCACATGCGATAGAGAATTCAATTTCCCATAACGTGAGCGCAAAAACTTTGTTTTAAAAGTGGTGCAAAAGTTCCAAAACTTGAAAACAAGATGGCCGACCAGCCGCGAGCTTCTAGCCGTCAAAACTGCGCTTAAAAGCAAAAGTAAGATGATATATGGAGTCAGCGTCAAAAACTGCCTCAGATGCTATGCCTCTGAAACTTTTTAGAGGAATGAAAAAATTGTCGAAATTTTTCGATTTTTTATGTTTGCCTTCCGAGCAAAATCCTATCTCGCACTTCGTCTTCTTATTGTATGCTGTCGCGTGCGTGTATGTCTGTGCGTATGTGCTATGTTCTGTCTAAACGTGCTGGCGAATGAGTGTGTATGCATCTGTCTTTCTCTGTTGTTAACTATCATGTTACAATAGCAACTTTTTCCTTTCTAGAATAGTCGAAATGGGTGTTTTTCCCTCTTTTTTTTGGTACTGTTCTCATGTCTTTTATCCAGTTTTGTTTTTTTGTTTTTCTTTTTTCTGATCTTCTCAGAATATAATATAGTTTTTATAACAACACTCCTATGCAACAACCTTGAGATTTTCTCTTCTATTATGGCCATAACTCATTATGCTTTAGTTGTTTTCGCTACTCATCTCAGTGAGATGCTAGACGAGAAGAAGGAGTGGGTTCAGTCATCAGAAGAGCACTACCCAAAAGTGAAGATCTAAATCTTGATCTTCTCTGAGATAAGAGGGTCTATTTTCTTCCATGTTCAGTGTTGCCATTATTATTCTCTGATCCACCTTGTTTTCAAAAAACGACGAAAGACGCACACAAAAAACATATGACCGGACTAGCTATGTGATAGGGATGAAATGAGAGCTTTAAACTATGATATTCGTAAGCTACATGTCGTTTTACATTATTCATATGAAGCTGAGCATGGATAGAATGAAAATTTTTCCGGTTATAATAATCCTTCGGATTATTTTCTGGAGCCACGATTCAGACATGGGTTCCGTCAACAGCAGCAATATTTAACGCTCACTTAAAACCCGTGGAGATAATTGATTTGACTACTTACCACCGCATTGTGGCAATCCCCAAACTTCTCGAAACCCGCTCACAACTCTCTTTAATTCTTCCCCGGTTGGAAAATTAATAAATTTTCCTCTAAGTTTTTTAACCATTACATAGACGAATTCATCAAAAATGCTAATTACGCTAAGATTGGATACCCCAAACAAAAAAATCTCATATATCAACGTTATATCGTTCTTTTCTGTTCTCTTCTATTTTAGGAAAAAAATCTCTGGTTCACTCTCTATCGTTTCTTACTTTTCTTTTTTCGTTTCCGTGAATAAATCTATCAAATATAGGAAGCGCTTAAAGCGGTGAACAATGTGACCCTAAGTAGATACGGCTAGTTTCTCAATAAATCAAAATTTGAATAAATGGAAGAAAGGAGAGAAAAATGATTAATTACTAGTTTCAGTGTATTGGCTAAAATCAGTATCCAGTATCATACTATTTCCACTATTTTGTTTCCCTATTTGATAAGTATGCATACATTTAATCACGAGTAGAGCAGTCACACTACATTTAATCGCGATTAACACTAATCTTGATTAGGCTATTCATCTTTTAATCATGATCATCATGATTAACTACACATCGCACTACGAATTAACTGCGATTCTTAATCGTGATTAAGGCTGTAGTGCAACCCTAGTGTAAGTAAGCATTCAGCCATAGTGGCATTTCTTCAAGACCGTAGACTCGTTCTAATTTCTGCACCTGTGTCATCATAGATGGGTAGGTGGAATGGTACTATAACAGAGAGAGAAAACGAGAAAAAGAGCTAATAGCTAAGTAAGCTATTTTACCTTTTACTTGATCGACTACACGTAATATGTCTACTGTTGATTTCTGTTTAGTCACAGCTGAATCGCTCGCTGGTATGATTAAAGAACTCTCACAGGACTCCTTCTACGACAGTGGCATTGGTGATGCATCAAAGAGAGACAGTTTTGCCGATGGATTAGTCAACACCCAAACATTCTCCATCCTTAACTACCATGGTGATCAGATTTATATCTACGCAGCCATCTCAAACGAAAATGACAACAAGTTGGAACCACAGAAGTGGTCATTCTTCTATATACCAGTCAACACTCCTGAAAAAACTGGAAACAATGATTCCAAGTGGATCTGGTAATGATATACGGGAGAAAGTGAGAGAAGAAGTGACGAATAAGTACACCTTGGAAATCAATCTTCATTCAAAATTCTGGACAATTGCATCACTAATGGTTGAATCTCTTACTGCATTCATCGTGAAAGGCAGCAACTCTCCAGTTCCAGGTGTTCACCCTTATCGCATTATTCATCCGACTACACTGACGATGACATCTCGATTTCAGTGTTCAACGAAGAAGTAGCACAGGAAATCATTGAGAGCATCCAAGCCGACGACTATGAGATTGAAACAGCCTATTACTTCGCTGGTTTGGTAAAATTCTTCGCCTGCTCAACAGCCAGACCTCTTTTGTGTTTCGTTCACAGGTGTCAACTAATTTTATTTCCATATCGGGCGATCAGCTGAAGAGTGTTCTCAGTAAGACGCAATATTACCAATGTATGCGAATGATGTGACCTTACAGGAATAAACTCACTCACCACAGACATCGCATTGATAATCAATGATCTTTCTTAAGTCAGCTACTTTTGAATCTTTTAATTAAATTAAGTGTACGTCTCTTGCCAGATACCTAGAATATTTCGATAACGAGTTTGTTTAACTGCTGAAGAAACATTGTTTTGGGACGTGCTTGGTGGAACGTCGGGAGATGTCCTGAGAGAGCTATTATGAAAAGTTAGAAATATTCTACCGAGGATGTGATAGGACTAAGAACATTAAGTTTGCCCAAAATTTTCTAGGAAGAAATATTTTTCCGTATCTTTGGCTGTCTCTGAGGAGTCTTTTATTCAAACCATTTTCCACTTCACACTGTACAATAATAAGAAACACTGCACGCTCATCATTATATAAACAGAGAACGGGAGAGAGACAGAGACAGATACAGATATTGATGATTATCTATCTACCGAATGAAATGAGAGAAAGAGAAGATAATTGGTCTTTTACAATCATTATGTTGATGTGTCCGACATGGGCGGAGTAATGAATGTGTATAAACATTATCGCTAGTCGATATTTAAGTTGAAAAGAAGTAACATGTCTATAAAATGAGAATTGCTTGTCAGTCTAATGGATCTAATCTAAATGTCATCATTTATATTCATCAATTCTTGTTTTAGTTCCAAGCATATCTGACGTTGCTGTTGACAATATTGCACATTGGTAATAGTTTCAGCAATTCTCAATAAATTATAAGGGTAATAACAGATACAACAAACAGATTTTGGATTAAGTAACTCTTCAATATTATGGCTATTCTTATATTGCCGAGAAATATTTATTTCGACTTCTTGTTGTATGGGATCCAAAAGAAATTCATTGACAATGTGACAAATAGGACAGTTACAATTCATTTGAACAATATTTTGAAATGACCAAGATTCTTTAGCTGGAATTTCGACAAAAGATTGACGATTTAAAAATTCTAAACAGATAAAAATCAAAAATCAACGATAAATGTATGACTTGTACCTTACCTTGACAGTCATCATACAATGTGTTGAACCATATTTGTTGAATAATTAATCTGTTCTTTTTTAATATTTTTCCAAGAGTTGGTATTGTTTGTTTTCGAAATGTTTCTTGAATATTTCTCACATCATTTTGTTTCTGGACGAATTTTATAATATGTTTTGAAATGAGTTCTAATGATACTAAAAATCGCTCATCAAATAAACTAAGTAGATACAATATCAAACATAAGTTGTCTACATTTGTCTGACTATATTCATAAAATCTCTGTAAATTATCAAAAACCTTTGATAAATATCGGTTAACCATTACTAATAAAATCGATATGTTCATTACTGAATTTGTTGATGAATTTTGACGCTGTTCACCGCCAGTGATGGCAAAAGATGAAGGAAGACTAGAAGAATAAAGAGAAAAAATGTGTTACTGCATACTCTTTAAAACGTTTACCGAGTGGAAGAGTTGTTGATAAATCTCTTAGCAGCAGCTAAGAACAGAAAAAAAAACTTTTACTGGTCAGTTGAAACAACAACCATTTGTTTATTTTAAAATAAACAATCAGAGGCAAACAAGTAACTAGAGAAGTAAAGGTTATAGATAATGAATAGTTCCTAAATGATTACCAGTTACTTCATAAATAAACAGGCAGTTGACATAGTGAATTTAGGCTTTTACCTTGTTTTCGATTCGACTATTATTTTCGGAGCTGAACACAATGATTTTGTTTGTAAAACTAATTCCGGTAAAAATTCAGCACCCATCATTCCAATACTATCAGCATTAAATGATTCCATGTTAATAGTGAGCTCGAATGAATCATAAAGATAAAAGTCAAATTTATCCGAACCAATTCTATTTCCAATTGAACATAGAACAGATGGCAGCTGTTTGCCTGATAAAATTCCATCCGACAATGACTCTGTATTAGCCATCAAAGATAAAATCAAATTTGTGACAATCGATTTATCATTATCTGAAATTGTTGAATCATTAATTAAGAAAGATAATGATTCTAATACACTTGTTAAATAAAACGATGCACCCTCCTCCCAATTGAATTTATTGTATTTAAGTTTTGTTAAACATTCAACTAATTCAAAACATTCGTTCATCATAACATGTTGTCGTTGTTCATTCTGTTTACATTCAACAATTTCTTTACATATGTTTGATAAAACTTTAGTCATTTTTTCCGCTCCAACTATGTGCCATTTTCTATGATAAGGTATCAATATCACCGCACCTCTATGGTACCAATATTCATAATGCGCGCCCTCGTTTCCTAAATAAAAAAAACTATTTTAATGTGTATGTAAAGTGTAAGCGCGTGGAGTTAGTATGTATACATTTTTTTTGTACATCTCATTTACGATACATTTTTGACTTAGAACAAGAATTATTTGGTTGCTAGTGATTTAAAAATAGTGTAGTTTTATGAATGGCTGTGAATTATTCTTAGACGTAATTCTTGGTATCTAAGTTATTACCAGTTGTTAAATTGTTAAGTATATGAGGTGGAACTTCCCCGAAAAGAAAAGAAAATTGTGAAATAAGAATAAACTATCCTTGGTCCTTTATTGCAGACGATGTAATTTTAATAAATCATGAAGATGATCCTTTAAATTGTGCGCTAAAGTTAAATAATGATCTACTATCCGTTCCAAATGGTCAGACCGCTGGTTGCTTTTTGAATAACTTTTGATAGGAATGAGATAGAGACCTGCGATTTTCGCTGTCCAATAACCAAGACTTGAGCAGAACTTTCCACAAGCGAAAGCAACTTTTGACAAAATTCCAGAGAGCGGATTTTCAGAGGATCTTTGGAAAACTAGCTCTGTTCTCAGAAAACTAACATACAATGTTAGTAATTTTTTTGCACGTGTAGATAGTTCCGACGTTACTCTACAAAATTATGCAAATCCCGGCTCTTTAGCTATCGTCGTTCGGGCAGGGCTCGCTTTCCCCGAGCACGTGACAACATTTGTTTTTGTGTAGAAATGAATATAACTTCGTCAGAGGCATTGTTGTGAAAAACCGGTTTTTCGCCTGTTACTAGCAAAAATTAAAATCCTTATATCTCGATCAAATCTCATGATGACTCAAGGAAATTTTCAAGAAAGGCTTAAAAAGTGCCATATGTTGTTGACCACGCCGAAAAAGTGATCCAGCAGAACACTGATGTTCTGAGGTTTTTCAGAAGGTTTCTGGAAAACCGTAAGCCAATGCCCAGCTCACATTCACCTTTTTCGTCTTCGATTATGTTTTATGAGCTGTCTTGAGCGTTTTCTGAAAATTTCCTTGAGTCAGCATGAGATTTGATCAAGATATAAGGATTTTAATTTTTGCTAGTAACAGGCGAAAAACCGGTTTTTCACAACAATGCCTCTGACGAAGTTATATTCATTTCTAC
>CAJNOQ010009362.1:0-10349 GCA_905250885.1 Didymodactylos carnosus
TATCAATTGATTGTATTTTCTCTTCGTTCGAGTATACTCAAAATATCCTAGTAGTCGTCTTGATTAACAAACTCATCGGCGAACAGGATCCCGACTATTCCGCGAATTTTTGAAAATCGATGTTAAAAAAACTAAACGTGACAAGCGTTGGTATTTGCCTATTTTTGTAGTACCTTTTATTGAACAAACAAAACGCTTTTAGTAAGCCAGCTAACCTAAGCATCAAAAATGTATCGGGTATAGTCCGATGCAGCAAGATACACTAGATACAAAACACGATACATCTAGACGCAGCTCATTCCTTTCTAGATATATCTAGTTATGTGCCTGGTAGCGATTTGTATCGGATTCATCGGGTAATATATCGAAAGATGAACTTAACGGTGTATCGGCTCCAGATGCGACAGCTGCGAAAACGCCCGATAAATGAATGAACCGTACGCTTAATCACTAGATGTATCTAATTCATATTGTTTGTTCTCAGCCATAATTTCTTACTAAATATAAATTATAATTCAAATTAGATCAGATATTATGACCAACATACAAAAAAGGATAAACAATATTATCGATCATCATTAAATCTGAAACGGATATAGTGATATCCATCATCATTACGCAGACTAGAAGCGCCAGTGACGAGATCCAGTAGATCTTGTCAAGCACCCTTAATAATAGATTTTAGTAAAAACTGCAAGTCTTTAGATGTTGACATCTTTGCTGCGTTTTTACAGCATGACCAGCAGTACTATCCCATTTAACCTAACTTGTGAACCTTGTTCCTTCTCTCTCCCGTGCATAACTGAACAATTCATTTTTGGTAAGAAAGCAGAACTCAAAATCTATTCGATAATACCTGCTGAAAACATTTTCCACTAACCGGATTCTTCCTAGCTAGCTCTTGATCACTTTTAGATTCGCGATAGTGAATGACCTCGACTGTGAAACTTGCATGGCTGCATATCCTTTCCTCTTTTGTGGACACAGCCATGTTTTCGTCTGATTACTTACTTATTACTTACTTTTAGTCAGAGAATATGTCGATGGATTATCGGGACCATATCTCACATATGTGTGTAGATAGGATTCGGCAGAGAAGGACGGGGCTGGCAGTATGAGAGTGAGTTACCAAATAATATTTCAACCTCTTTCAGAAAAGCTTTAAAAGTGATTTAAAGCTTTATGTTTTTAAATTTTTAATCAAAAATAGAGAGACATTATCCTAATTTGTGATCAACTTGTTAGCAATAATCATCGTAGCTTCCATACTGAAAATAAATAATGATAGATTAAATAAATGATGCACAGTGTTTCAATAGTTCACAACGAACTGCTAAAATGCATATCATTTGCTACGAAATTAACGGTATGTACTTTACTGTTTTAATATAGTAAAGATTCTAATGAGGAAGCTAGACTAGAACAACAACAGATTGAGTCGCTTTCGAGAGTATGAAGCGTAATGCCTCTCATGTTAATCTGCTGGCAAAGAACTAAAACCAACTGCTTAAAGTTAAGCTTTACATATGCTGAAATGTTTTTCGTTATCATACTTCATTTCGTATACATTTCCTAAAATTATGGTTGCACTTCGGCTTCGAGTAAGCTACCGACAGAAAATTTTCAAAGAATTGTACATCATGCGTACTCTTTATTTAAATTAAAATAAGAAAATGAATTTACATTCGAAATATTTTGTACTATTTTATTTTATTTCTATGCTAGAAAACTTTCCTATATAATTTTCGTAACGTATGGCAAACATACACCTGAAAGGTGCTATAATGAGTGCGAAATGTGTATAAATTAACAGGATAAAACAATATATTAATAGTATGTACTGCTAAGTTATGTTAATCGCTTGCCGTTCTCTTGAGCGATCCGCATAAGTCGTTTGGCAGTCATTTCAGCTTTATCAGCCCAGTCAGAGATAGTGTATTTACGCAAGGGGGTAAAAGCACCAGTTCACCACTTCATTCCACTTCACTTCACTTCACTGCTGAAACGGCGCCCCTGATAGTGGAGGGAAGCAAGGGAGGGAAAGTACCATTTCACCACTTCCGCTTAACTTGAAGTGAAATTGAAGTGATTTTTTATTGTTTCGACCGTTTCAGCAGCGTTTTACCTAGGTGAAGTGAAGTGAAATTAAGTGGTGAAGTGGTGCTTTTACCCCCTTGGTATTTACGTGTGGCTATCTGGTCGATGCAAACTTCATCTGTGGTGAACCATCCAATTTTTCTCATGCAAGCTTTTCACTGACCTTGTAGAAAATAAAATGAGAAAATTAATAGATATTTGAACGAAGCAATTGGTCTGCATTTCATACCGCTAAATTATACAGATACACGGAAATTTTTATTATTATTCTTCTTCTCTGATCCCTAGCTGACATTTGGTCGAGGTTACCCTCGAAGCCGGTATGCTGCTGTGGGTGCCAGTGGGTTTCGGATTTCGTTTAGCAGTCGTTTCCATTCTTGGCGGTCTGTGGCCAGGTTTCTGGCCATCGCATTCGCTCCTTCTGGATCAGTTCTTCGATCGTTGGTTGACGTTCGCAGCGATTACGAATGACTTCGTTTCGAAGGTGATCGCGGAGTGAGACGTGCAGGATCTGACATAGGCATCGCATTTGAAAGACTTCTGACTTGTTCAACTCTGGTTTGAGTAGAGTCCACGTTTCTGATCCATAGAGAAGGATCGGCAGGATCAGGGTTCGGAAGAGTCGGATTTTGGTCTTTGTGTAGATGTTGATTCTTTTCCACAAGCACCACTTGAGTGAGACGAATGCTGCGGCTGCTTGCCCAATCCTGCTGTGGATCTCTGCTGTGGATGCCACTTTCTTCCCCTGAACCCGTGATCCAGGATACTTGAATTCTTGGACTTGTTCGATTTGGACGCCATTGAGGTAGACAGTGGCCGGTGATCCATCTGTCGTCAGTACCTTTGCTTTCTCTGCGTTGATCTGTAATCCAAACGACTGGGCGATGCGGGCGATATCATAGAGAATATCTGTGGCCTCGGTATCGTCTTCGCCGAGCACAGCGCTATCATCGGCAAACATCAAGTCTGGCGCAGAGTCACCCACTTCGAATTGGACACCAGGCCTGCCTTTGAAGGCCTTCCTCATGATGGCGTCGACCACGATGTTGAAAAGCGGCGATGAGGGAACGTCCGCCGGCCGAACTCCAGTTCGGATGGCGAATTCTTCAGACAACTCGTTTCGTATTCGTACTTGGATGTATGATCCGTTGTAGCTCTGTTGGAGGAGACTGATCACTTTCCGTGGAACGAATTCTGCCTCCAGCGCCTTTCACAGCGCTGGCCAGTGGATGCAATCAAATGCCGATCGAAAGTCGATGAAGACAATGACCGTTCGCTTGCCAGATCGTATTCGTTCTTCCATTTATTTTATTATTAATAACTTTATATTTTTCTTTATGGTTCATCGACAGAAATGTTGTTTTATCACATTCATTTTTCATTGATTTGTGACTTGCTTTAGGCGAAGAGGAAGCGGGAGATACAGATGTCATTTTCTCACAAAAAAGATTAGGAAACTAATCAGAGTTTGTCGACTAACCAAAGTTATAGGTCTATTAATAGAAGAAGTAAACAGGTATGTATTGGTTTTCTACTGGTAATTTTCTTAACGTGCGCCGTATGGGCGACCAAATGGATGATTACCAGAATCATCAAAGTCAAGGAAGAAATCCATATATTCGGCGTAGACATGAGCCGCGCGGTTGACACCATAGACAGAAACAAACTCATGAAAGAGCTGAAGGACATCATCGATGAAGTCAGCTGGCGAATGGTTCAAGCCCTACGAAAGTTGAATTGGCGAACGGCGACACATCCTTTTCATGATATATATTCTGTGTTAAGTCGTTCTATTATGTCAACATTGATGGAAGAAATAATAAACAGATGACGCATAAATACGTATACCTCGCTCTCTCTTTGCTGTCGTTGTTTCTCTCTTTTGTTATTTCCTTCAGGTAAACGCGTATTGAAGAAATTATGTTTTTATACGTTGAAAACAGTTTTGTCTAATGCGTCACAACGTTTTTTTTCAGTGATTTCGTTTGCTGCACCTTTGTCCTCTTTTTTTCACATTTATGTACAAATAATTCTGTCTGGATGTTGCATGTTTGACAGAATCGAATTTTTTTCCTCAACACTGTTATACATTTCTGTCTACTTTCGCCACCAACATCAATCAAAAATCAAATGATAAAAAATGATAGACCAAATTTGACTCAATGTTCCATATATTGATGCGCCTCTGGACGAGACGCTATGAACAAAGACGAAATTGTGATGATGTTAGCTCTATTTCGCTTTGGGTTTGTATTAATAAGTGACTGTTAGAGTATTTGCAATGTGAAATTGTCTGATGAAATCTTTATCCAGTTTGAAATGGATATTGTCATAGCGGTTCTACTCATGCCCTTCACGAAGGAGATTTATTTGGTTATACGTAATATGTTGCATGCATGATTGTTAGAAATTAGTGTTATTGTTTATATTAATTAAATAATATTAGCAGAGTAAATAATCGAAGTCTTTAATAACTCTTCATTAATGAATAGCTATTCAAAAACATGTTCAGTGTGAATCCGTCTAACTAAACTTTTAGCTGAGCAAATATTCGGATGGTGGTAGCCATTCTACTCTCTGGCCACCTTAAACAGTCTAGAATGGAATAGAAAAAAATTAGTTAATCAATAGTGTTCAGTGAGAATGATGACATTCGAAAAAAATGTTTGATTTTCGTTGATCGTGTATTTTTGTGCCATATCTCCTAGAAAGAAAAACTCATTAATCAATAGAATACCATAAAGTACTAAAAATAGTAATAAAAAAAAATATGAACGATGTACTATAACAGTACTGACGTTGTCTCTATGAATTCTGATCGAAACACAACGGAGAGAACATACCTGTCTCAGACGAAAACAGGCCCACAACAACAATCACCATCGGGATCACAAGGACCATCAGTAGCACAACAAGGAGGAGCACAATTTTCACCACCAAGCCACATACAAGGCACAGCACAAGGGAAATAAATAAAAACAAGATTACAAGCACAAATACAAGCACGAATAATACGACCAAAACCAACACAACAAGACACATCAGAACCATTATCACCCATTTTTTTATTTTAAATTGGAATGGGACCAGAGAAGACTGACAGAATCGAATTTGACGTAATTCGTGCCTGTTCAGGCCCTTGATATAAGTCTTTTACAAATATTTAATGTTCGTTCGGTATGTCTCTTGACGTTCTGTTGCTTCTCAATGTGACATCGGCGAGCAAAAGTAAAAAATATCTAGAGCTATACATCTGATGAGTTACGATGAAAAGACCACAGTGGTTAATAGAGAAATCTATTATTAACAAACGAAAGAAAACAAACTGGAATGATTAATGTTTTTAACGGTGAATAATTTCTCTTACGAAAACTATTCATTCAAAGCCAAAGTGTCCTCAAGAATTTCAATCAACGGATCAGTTCTGCAGGCGACAACAGTAGTTTTTTCGTTCTTTCTCTTCTCTTTCAAAAGATTCTCTTATGCTTTCTCTCTTCCATCGAATTATAATGTACCAGTTCAAAAGAAAGAAAAATGTCGATTATGTCAATTTATACTGTTAAAAAACCCTATAATAAAAAAAAATAAAGTCCTTCGAACTGCGATCACGCACAAAATTTAGAATGCCCGACGTCACGATTCAAGTATTTCCTTAATGAATTCGCCCAAAAGTTAGACCAGCGTAGAACTCGACTAACTCTATCCGACACACTACTCGTTTCTTTTAAATGATCTTTTTATCATCGAAACAAACTCTAATTACTGAGATTAAACACTAAAAAACTTTTAAACACGCAGAAAACCTGTCTCGATTCGCCCAGATGTTAGACAAAGTTAGACCAATGATGGACCTAGATAGAACTAGATGATCACTATCGATTCTACACATTATTGCCAGATTTCATCAAATCCGTTCTAAAAGAAAAAATTGTACGAAAATCATAATAGATCTTACTGAGAATGAGATTTTGTGACATTCAGACTGTATGATATTATGAAATCGTAGAAATATCTTATTAGAAGATTTAATATGATTCCTATTATGCAATGATATCGACAGTTTTACATGATTGTTGATATAAGATTCTTGTGAGATCTGAGTATTAGAATCTGAGTATTAGAAGACATATTCCATGTTTGTTCATAGAAACATTATTGAAAATAATTCTCCAGTATAGAGGAATCGTAATCTGATAATGGCTTCTACAGATTATATAGATGAGCGTGAAGCCATTACATTCAACTTATATTCCGGTATGGTAGAAGAAGTTGAACGTCATATGTTTTTTTACTAGAGAATAGAAGTTGCGAGTCAGAAAATGGTTATGGGCGACCTTTAGAAGCTAACCAATTGGTCGAAATTTGCTTTTACACTGCTTTTTGAGTGGAGTAGTTTGTTGGAATTTTGGCTGTTTTGTTTTATTGGGTTTTTTGATATCTGTCTGATGGTGACTTTTGAACATGATTTATGATTGATATAATTGTTACCAAATTATGTATGAGTAATAGAATTAATAAATAAATATTGTCTCGAAGAAAAAAACAAAGCGAAATATAAGAATATGTCGTCATCTTTATTTGTCTCTTATTATCAGGAGACATTATCTCAACTCAATATTAGGGCTGTCGGAGTTCCGTTAGGCCAAACTCAACTTTTTTCCAGTTAGTAGCTATTCTAACTACTAATTTAACAGTTAGTAGTTGGAATAACTGACTAACTTTTTCGTTTAGCAGTTATTCTAGTTACTAACTACCCTAGTTAGTAGTTGTTCTAACTACTAACTGGAATAGTTAGTAATTATTTTAACTACCAGTAACTACTAACTTTCAAAACACAAGCTGAGTGTTTTCTTATAAACTTTTCTTGCTTAATCTCAGTTATATTCGAGGCTGACGTTAAGACGTATTCAGCAATTGGTGCGAGATATAAATCATTGTTTTTTCTGACATTACGTTGCTATTTTCTAATTTCGAGCAAATTACAGATGTTAATTAAATGCGATTACGTAGAATGAATTCAGAAAGTACAGTGACAAGGGTTCACTACACGTTTTCTCCTGACATTTTTGTGTTGCTGTCTGTAATATGTATATGGTGCAAACATTTAGGAGTTGTTAATATAGACCAATCAACGAGAACGAAAACAGCGAATTAGAAAATTTTGCATGATCAAACCATACATCCGGTGTCAGTTCAAGCTTCAAAACTCTTATGAATGATTGTGGTAAATGATCGCCTTTTATGAATAAGTTAGAGACTACGATGAGAACGAGTAAAAAGCAAAGAAAACAGACGTATTAATTTCGTAAATTCATCTGTGTCCAGAAGTTCCACGATACATAAGGACTTTGTTTTTGATCTTATATTTTTTTATTTTAGGTTTAGTTCAATGTTTCTCTTACAGTACAATAGTTCATAGTAGTTTCACCAAATTTTTCTCTGATTTTTTGCATAATATATATCACCCAGTGTGTATAATCAGTAGGTATGTATGTTTGTATAAAAATGATAGCTTTGCCCAGTGTACGTAATGTCACATTACGTACACTGGGCAAAGTAAAAATTGTCATTCTTTCTTTATTCACATTACTAATGTGAATAAAGGAAGAATGACAATTTCTTAAAAAATCATTACACTGTAAAGTTTACACTAAATATTCTTTTCTATTTCGTTCCTCGTTCTCTACACTGACATACCGACGACGATGTGTGTTGTATATTTTCGAATCAAAACGAAGAAAACGAATGACGAAAGAGGGCGACTTTAAACGATAGAGAAAGACCAACAAAAGCGCTTCTGTAGGGTCTTGCTCAAATCGTCCGACGCTTCAATATTGTGCCATCAACATCGGTGGCAAGCGAAGCCGCTTTTAGTGTAACCGGTTTTGTTAATAGTAGCAGTGTAGCGGTTTTTGTTAATAGAAAACAAAGATCTTCTCTTTCTTCGACGTCGATCCCCTGCTGTATGGTTCTCAAACATAAACATGTGGTTCAGAAACTGATACCAAAGGCCTAATCCGAAAACTATACTCGTTTTTCTTACGTGCCTGCATGAAACTTTTTTTGCTTATCATTCAAGCCATTTCTCTCTCTCTCATTGATTCCGTATTTTCCAACCCATGTTCTTGTTCTTTGGGTCGGGCATGTCACTTGTTTTTTCAGAATGAAAGAAAATTGTGGCAAATAAAGACTATTTTTACTGCTCAGATTTTTGTTGACAAACTTGCGATCATCTTCAATGACCAAGGATGCAATCGAACAGTTCGATTTTTAAAGACAATATGTTATTTATGTGACTATTCCAACAGCCTGTTTGACATCAAAACCAGCAGAAAAATTTCATGTAGTTCTCATGCGCACTCCAATAGAGCAGATCCAAGCGCTGCTATTTTTTTTGAAGAAGTTAGTACTTACAAGCCGTTGGACTAACTTCGAGTTAGTATAACTACTAACTGGTTAAGTTAGTGATTACACTAACTACTAACCCTTCTAGTTAGCAGTTTGACTAACTGACTAACTATTTCAGTCAGCAGTTTAAATAACTACTAAGTGTTTTCTTTAGTAGTTAGTACAAACTTAACGGAACTCCGACAGCCCACTCAATATCTTTTTCCGCATTATCACCTTGATAGAACAAAGTGAAAATAATTGCATTATTACAGAGCACTCGAAATGCATCATTGTTCTTCATACATTTGACTCTTGAATAGTCAGTGCTTGTGCATAATAATATTTATGAAAAATAAAGTAGAGAAAAAAACCTTATCTGTTATCTTTTTTGTTTTTAGTTTATATTTAAATATTCTAAACTAAAACAGATGCGTTTGTTATTGTTATCGTTAATATTATTATATTTCAGTTTGAATACTGTAAAATGTATGATGGATTCATGTCGTCAGACATTTGGTGCTAATAAATATGATTTAAATCGCTGAAGTGAATTCACACTATATGGAGCTGATATTCAATATCAATACGCTTTAACTCCTTGTGGTATTTTAAAAGCAAATGAATGTTATAGTCGTACTCTTCCGAACGCAACGGGTTGCACAGATGAAAGTCTTCTTGACAGGTGGACTACAATGGCATATATAGATTCAAAATCACCATGGTCTCCAAATACAAATGCATCATATTGGGAAAATCCTGATGTGCCAGGAACAGGTGTTCTAATAGTAACAAGCACTGGCGATCAGTGTTATGGTCTTACTTGACTTATGAGAGTGAAGTTTATTTGTGACAAAACTGCTCAACGTCCAACGAACATGACTACTTCAGAAGTATTGTCTGTTAAAGAAAAAAGTGGTGGTGCCCTTTTTCGAATAACTTGAGAATGGAAGCAGCTAGCGAGCTGCGGTTTTCACCATTTTGTAGAGCCCTAGTTACTCGATCGATTCCTATATAAGGCATTAAAAAACTAAGATTTCCACGCTGTTTGCTAATGAATCTTTAACAGGTTCGAATCCCGTTCTCTTAAGTTCTATAATGAACTCTATGTTCAAAAAGTGCTAAAATATAGCCTAGAGTGGCCTCTACAAGTCAAGACAAGGCCGACCTCTGTAAACACAATCTGATTTTTATACTTTAAAGCTTTATTTTTACCTTTTTTTTGATTTTTTGTGCTTGTTGCTATTAATCATGCCACTGGTACAAATCTTGTTTCTGTCGAGTTTGAATTAACCGATGGCTAAAAAGAATTTGTACACATCCTAAAATGCTGTATGATGTACGTAATGAGTACTCTGAAATTCAAAAATTTATGCAATGCTATTGAATCAAAATTAATGAAGGATACTGATATATGGTCGAATAAATATGCAGATAAATTTGGTCGCGATTGTATTACTCCCTGTGTGCATATTTTGGGAGCGCATGGTTTGGAATTTCATCATCATTACGATCATATGGTCAAAATGACCCCGTAAGAACGGTAAAAGTAAAGCTTTTAAGTATAAAAGTCAGATTGTCTATATAAAATAATGGTTATCACAAAGTTTTGGTTAACTCCTGATGCAATTTATGCGAAAGTAACTACAAGTTACGCCGTTATGGTGGCGCCACTTGTAATTATTCCAAAATTTACAACTTCAGGGGCTAACCAAAACTTTATGGCAGCCATTTTTTTATATAAGGCGCCGCTAATTCAAAAGAATTGCAAGTTCTTATTTTTCACTTAAAACTATATCATTCGATGCAAAATTTCACGGTGATTACGAATATCACCTTTTGAATTGATTTTGATCCAGTTTTGG
>CAJNOQ010009363.1:0-10346 GCA_905250885.1 Didymodactylos carnosus
AGTCGATTGCTGTTCCATAAAAAAAAATGAAGAGGCTATATGTTCTTTGGAAACTGTCGGAGTTTCAACCTGTATACTATTCTGTCGATCAACGTTAAATCGATCTGATCTCCGAGCAGTTACTGGTTTTATAAAAGGAGGAGTGAAAATGGAGAGAGGAGAAATAGCATTTTTTACTTTAAAAAAATGTAGCAGCCTAAAATATTTTCTCGTTATCCTTAAATCTGGAAGTTTCAGTTTACTAACCAAAGATATTGCAGATCCATCGAATTTCTTAGATATCATTCGTGCCGTTAATCTAGTGACTTTTTCAAGCTCACCTCCATACCATTTACTATCATAGACAATGCTACCATAGTCCAGTTTATTTAGAATACCTGATTTAAAAATCGCTAACCGAATCATCACTAGTGCGTCTCTAAAAGTTCTAAACATTGCTCCCAGACGCCTTTTGCATGCAAGAGATACATCTCTAATATGCCCTCCCCATGATAAATCTGAGCTTAGCCGTACTCCAAGAAGCACTAATGACGTTTCACGCTTAATCACAGTTTCATTGACAGTAAAATTAAACGAGCTTTCTCCCACTTTTTCTCTTAAAATTATTTGAGAGCAAAATCTTTCTTCAACATTTTCTTGAAAGAGAAAATAGCTCAAATTAATTTCAATAATATCATTAACATTCAAATTTATTTTATTGTTTATTCTTTTTGGTTATCCTAACCTGTAGTTACTTCAGTAAACGTTATGCTCAACAGAAAGAGATTTTCCCGACAGCCAGTGTGTCATACTTGGACAGAAAAAGTTTCCGTTACTGCTTCGACCGTTATCGACCAAACGGTAACTAGAAAAACAGTTGCCGTTAAAGTAACGGTAACTGTGTTTTCAATCAGCGTTGAATCAGTGCTAACTAAAAAGACAATTATCTTTACTTTAACGATAACTGCCTTTTCAGTTAGCTTTGAAATATCGGTAACTATCAACTGATTAACTTTACGGTAATTGTTTCTTTCTTCTAATTATTCTGAATTTCTCTTAATCCTAATTTGAAAATTAAGTTTATGGAAATAATTCTGTATGCTAAATTTATATTGCTTATCAATCTCAGCTGCTCAACCAATAATGCTTAATGAAATAATTTGATTGTTTTGTGATTAAGTAAAAGAGTTTTAGTACATGTATTGCAGAAGATAACATACAGGGACTTCTAGTCAATGTTCTTTCTATGTTTTGTGAAGTAAAATATATTGATTATAACCGACGATTAAGATGAAGGACGGGGGCTTATAAGAGTCAAAATTTTCCCTTGATATTTCTGAACAAGAGTTACATATTCAGAATTAGCATTAAATTCTGTGTCGAATGAGGTATATGGCACCTTGGAAAAACCATTTTCAATTTTTCAGAAAATTTTTAGTCCCTATCCCATCTTTGAAACATCGAAAAAATTTTTTACTCAGAATTTTTCTAAAGATACTTTATTCGATGCAGAATTTGATGTTGATCGTGAATATCAGGTCAAACTGAAAAATAGTTAAGTTTTGATCGAAAAAAATTGATTTTACTGACAGATGGCGTCAGCGACCTGGTTCATTAAAAACAGTTTTTTTCCCTTGGATTTGGTACGGAAACCTCCAAAACCACCTAGATATACTCAAAAATGTCTCGGCTTTCTGATACGGAACAGAAATCCGCTTCAAACTAGTGTTTTCAGGTTAAAAAAGCCACTGGAGGTCGAAAATTCGTGAAAAACCAGTTATTCGGCCTCGTCATTTGACTTTTTCGCCAATAGGATATGAGGTAACATTACCAGAATAACATAGATATATGCAGTTTTCAATGCTCTATCAAAGCAATAGTAAAATGTGCTTTCCAAAGTTTAGCCATTTTGGAAAAATCCGGTTTTTCCAACTAAGGTTTTTCAGAAAACCTTACAAAGTCCAGTTTGCGCAGGATTCGACCACAAAACCCAATGAATTTAAGATTAAATATGTTTGCACATATTTTTCAGGTAATGGTGTAATGCAAGCTCAAGTAGGCATGGTAGCACAATGTACAAAGAACTAGATGTCATCGCATCCCAACGATATATTTTCACGATCGCCTACTTTAGTTCGTCGAGTCACAGTCCTGGAGACTTCATAGGAAGAAAATTTTGAGTAGGTGTGTTAATTGCATCTATTTTTTGAATAAATGAATTCTAGAGTCTTCAGTATCCGTCGACTGGGTTTGTGCTGATTTTTGTTCTGTTGATTGTGACAGCTCATTTGATAGTCATTTCTGAAATGATCTTATCCGAGAGCGGTTCTGATGTAATCGCTATATAGTGATACTGACCGGTGTACGAATGTACTGCCTAGCACATGGTCTAAATCTAGTGATTCCGTACATGCTACTCTCAGAAGTATTAGATCTAGTTTCTAACTGCGTGGATATTTCTAATATAGTTAAAAAGTAGTTGTCGTTGGCTTAATGCTAACTAAACATACAGTTACCGTTCGTTACTTTAACGGAAATTAAGAAAATAGTTATTAGTGTTAAATGAACGTAACGGGAACTTTCTCAGTCCTGGATATATGTTTATAAAAGAAACTTCTGTTTTCTTACTTGTATGACCTTCTTCTAAAAAAATTTACTCGTCACGCTGACTGCAACGAAATACAGAACAAACATAAAATGGTCGTATATTTCAACTGCCGTGCTTCAACAACGAAGGAAAAAAAAATTTTTTTCTTTTCTGTTTCGAGAAGCAGGCACATGGCGACAAACATATTGGCAACTACACACAAAGGTTGAGGCTACGAACGCTCCTTCTGTTTGATGCTCAGAAAACGCACAAGATCGTGATTCACGATTGTTGAGTTTATGAAATCTGAAGAAGTCAGAAGAAAGAGAATCAGTAGAAAGAGAAATCCGTTTTCTACAAAATACCGCAAAAATGAGCTTCGTTTTGCTATATATGACATTTCTAGGATGCTTTTTTGAAAAGGAGTACCTAACTAAGAAAGAAAACGTCGCCATATTTAAAATAGGACTTTGCAAAACATAACATAGACAAAAAGATAACCTACAATAATAAAACTTCTAACAGAAAGAGACGGATAGTACTTATACAAAAGTATAAAAAGACGGCTTTTTACATTCCTGCGTTTTTCTCTCGTCAGGACAGTGACTACGACGGAATAAAGAAGAAACATAAATTGATCGTACTGCTTCACCAACGAAAGAAACACAAAAGAAAGCCTTTTTTCCTTTTTGTTTCGAGACGCAGACACATTATGACAAATATATTGGCAACTACACATAAAGTGAAGGCTACGGTTTTTAACCCTCCTTCTGTTTCATGCTCAAAAGACGCACAAGATCGCGATCTACGGTATGTCATTTATAGCTCTCTAAATCTTTCATCTCCATTCCTTCATTTGTTTTTCAGTAATGTACATTAGATAAAACCCGAGTTTCAGTATCTGTTTGTTGAAAACAAATATTCTTGTGGGCCATTATCCCTTGAGAAATAGAAAATTTGAAAGTAGACAGGAACGAGAGGGAATAAGCGTCTTTTCCTTCGATAAGTATTGAAATATCTTAGCAGCATGCCAAAGAGATATGCACGCTCAAGTTCAGAACTGGATTTTTCGCCAGATAATTTATAATGATCTTTTTTTACGGTATCTAAGCTTCGTCTGGGCCCACATGGACTGTTGGCGTTGATCTTTGAAAAATCGGTCTGTTGAGACCCATCCTGAAATTCAACATGAAGGGATTTTGATTCATCTGTTTTGTAGAGTATGTCGAGTTACATGTATTAAACAATTTTCAAACGTAAAGATTGAGTTTTGGATGAATTCATGGAATTTCATTTTAAAAATAGGTGAAAAGTCGATGCTTTCCAGTAAATCGCTATGTAAAACTTTCAAATCATCCACAGCTCAATCTTTAAGTCTGGAAATTTTTTCATACAGGTAATTTGACATGCTCTGCAAGACAGATGAGTCAAAATCTCTTCATCTGGGATTTCAGGATGGGTCTCAAGGGCCCGGTTTTCCAAAGATCCACGTCAAAAGTCCGTATGGGCCTAAATGAAGCTCATATTTGTGAGCAGCGTCGGAAATTACCTATAACCATGTATATTTCAAGTAAAAAGCGATTGGATACTTGGGATCTTGTCTCGTCAGCTTTTAATGCCGATACTGATAATGGTATCATTTTTGTGAAAAAGTTGGGTTTTTAGAGAGAAAACGGCAAAATACGAGCCTAGTTTCATTGTTTTCACACTGATTTCGGAAAATTGAATTTCTGTGCAACGAAGTAAAAGTGTTCAAAAAGAATTTTCTCTGAAGTATGACGATCAGAATGAAGTAAAAGAAAGAATTTTATTTGCAATACTCTAGGACTAGATATGCTTGCATAATAGACTAGGAACCCCTTTACCATTCTGCTCGTATTTCGCGGTTTCCGAGTCCATTTTAGCTTCTGAAATTTCGAATGTTTAGACTCAGTTTTCAATGAAAAATCAGAAAGAAATGGCAAACATGAAAAGTTTGCTTATCATTCAAACATTTTCTCAGTTTTGTCCATTTTCACAAAAATCGATATTTTAACATTCTTTTTGAATTTCTGGCACCTTAGCAAACAGCTGAGCACAAGAATAATCAATTGTACTCTATTAGATGCACCTGACACACTTTGCTAGTCATTGACAAAAAATTTAGAGGATATGTGAAATTGCAGCAGTATAATGTACACAGAACGAGTGTAAAAGAAAAATCTTAAATTATACATATCATACATTAACAAATTATACATTTTGGTTTGAGTTTTTGAAGTATTTTATCAAAAGTAAAATCACTCGAAATAATCATTCGTTGAGTGTTGTCTCTTTATGCCTGTAGATGGAACAAAGGGTAGTTGATTTACAGTAAGTGGAATTGCAACATGTGACCTCTGAAATGAAATAAAATATCGTAATTCTCCTAAAGGAAGAAAATCTTCTAGTTACCTTGCCAGCGCATACTGCGTTTACTAAGGCTTCATTTCTGGTAGACGAATCCAAATTTAATTGTGCCAGTAAAACTAAAACAAATATTGTCATGTCAACAGAAGTGATATTTTCCAATATTCAGGCCCTACTGCGACGAAAGCAGTTAACATAACACGCGCATCTACGTGCCGAGGTCACTTTCAATCCGTCATGAACGGATTCAAATCCGCAGCCAGGACACAGGACTACACATAGGGAGGGGACGCGGAAAGACACATCGTCCAATTAACGCAAAACCTTGTTGTCGTTCTTTTTCGTTCTACCTCAGACAACTTACTTTTTAGGAATTTCACAAGACTAATCGAGTCAGAGTCGATGCAAGCAGATACCTCGACATTTAGAAGTACTTTAGTTAGAAGCACTACAGCATAATCTAACAACAGCATTTAGATTAATTTCATTTAACTTACCATTGAGTGCTTTACAATAGTTATATTGTAATCTTGCTATTTCATCATCATCATAGCAAACATAAATATACGCTCTTGCAGAAGTACGATATTCCGGTATAATCAAACTAACACTTGTGCCTTTTCGTTTGAATTCAATTTTTTCATTCCAATCTTTTCCATCAGTTATTGATATTGATAAATCTGAAAAATGGAGAATGTTTTTATTTTTCATACAAAATTTATGTTACATCTATGTAATATACTTTCTGTCTTCATTGTGCCTTTTAAAATCAAAATAACAGTTTCTCCACCTTGGCATGGACCATAATGAGGTGCATATTCTTCTACACCTACTTTTCCGTAAGCTAGATAAAAGGTGATTAAATATCTGTTATCGCTTCTTACCACAAGAGAAAAATACAATCTCCTATACCTTCAACCAAAGCATTACTGATTTGGGTTGTTTCTGGAGCACAGATTATATTAGATTTTTCGTCAATATAACATTGTGTAAAAGATATATGTGATATGTTCAAGTGTCTGTTATGAATAATATCTTTAGTGATTATTATGCCATCTTGCAATGGTTTCGTTATTTCGATTAAAAACCTGTTAAAAAATATGTATTATATCATAAAAATATTTATCGTGTGTAAACTCTGTTAACATACGTTTTAAATTTATTATCATAATCTGTTTTTGTTACCAGAAAATAAACAGCATTCTCTTTTTCGTTATTAATAATTGCATGATCATTTTCATCAATTCCTATGGGTGAACACACAATAAGTCCTTCCTTATTGACTTTTTTACGCGATGGAAGTTTCCCTTTAATCGGATAGAGATGTGGCTGACCAGTTGTATCAATTAGTTGAACTTTGATGTAGATACGTCCCTTTTTCTGCCATATACGATCAACCTTTAATCAAATAAAGAAAGAGAAAAAAACAGCTCTTGTCATATTTGTCCGATATTATTTGTTCGACACGGCCAGAAAACTCTGCTACCGGGGTGGAATTCCGTGACGTAGTTTTGACATTTTGTTGTGTTTATACTTTTTTAACATAAGCACGTGCAGTGTTGTGGAACATCCAGAATTGTAAAGCAAACGTTTCTCTACAAATTGAGGCGTCGCGAGGCTCTGTACGTTTCTTTGTTTAAATCATAAATCGTAAATACTAACGACTGCAGAGGAAAATGTCAAAATTTTGTCGCGGAATTTAACTTCGTAGCAGAGTTATCTGGCTATGCCGTGTTGCAATTTAGCTGAATAAGGACAGAATTAATCGTATAGAGAGACAGAAATCATTTTATCAGAAGCGTTCGATTATAGCTGTCTGGTCCATTTCTGTTTCATTATCACTAGAACTGTCGCTGGAACACTGCAAGAAGAAGAAACAGAACACTATCGAATATTTGATAGTGTAGTGTTTGAAATGTGTTGTCTTAAATAAAGCTAAAACAAAATGATTGTCGTCGCTGTGTGATTAATCCTTTTTGCCATTTTAATGTATTTTTTCAATCGTTAAAAATAAGACAAAACAGGTGTTTCATCCCAATGAAAGTTAGTGACCTTTTGGCTGTTAGTGAGTTTTCTTTGCTTTCTGGGGCAGAGATCTGAACTCATTCTTTCACCACACGTCTCATGAATGTCGAACTATAGCGAGCTTCCTTGCAACTTCATACATCGACTTTCGAAAGCTATAATAATACTATGATGATTTTTTACCTTAATAGCTGGATACAAATATTTTCCATTAGAACCTATAAAATGTGCAGTGTTTTCGCTTTCTTTTTGTGTTCTTGGATGATATTCAGATCTAGGTTGATCTAATATCACGATGAGATTCGAATCCGATGAACGAGTAGCAGATACTATATCATCATTTGATGCTCTGGGATTCAAGTGTTCCTCCATTTCAGCATTTGGTTGAACTTGAACTGATCTTCTTATTTCTGGAATTTCTAAGAAAACAGTTTGAAAGTTTATCAATAGCAGAGTGTAAGTTGATGTGGTTGAAAAGCTTACGTTGAAAATGTAATGGTTCCACTGGTTGCGTTGTTGATAATGTTATTGAATTGGACGAATCCTTGCATCGTTGAACTATTAAACACATGTATATATATAGTAGAGAAACATTTGGAGTGTCGAGACAAAGAATTACAATTAAAAATGCTTCGTACCTGTTGATGTTCTAAAATTTTCTTTTAGCTTCTTTTTTCTTGACCTTGTTCGTTCATCGATGCTAGTGTCTGTATGTGATGAGCAATACATTAGAATAAGATCAGGCGACTTTTTGTTTGATGAAAAACTTACTATTAAGAGTTTCTGATTGATTATATTCTTTCACAATTGTACCAATTTTTTCATTTTTTCCTTCACCTGCAGAAAGCAAAGCAAAGAAAATGAACCATTTAATATTCTAAAAAAACTATTTTAACATACCGTTAATATCATGAGGAAAAGTTGGTATGGAAGACTCAGTTGACAATGGTATTGGAGTATGATAAATTGGTAGCAAACTTTGCTGTGCTAATTTTAATTCATCCGAGATCACCATTTCTGAAGTGTCATGCATGTCTTCAGTGGATGAAAACACATCCTCGGTTGGAGAAATTGTATTAGGGTTGTGACACATCTCGCTAAAATTTGCACCAGGTACAAGTAATGATGAAAACGAACCCTCGGTTAGAGGAATTGTATTGGGGTTGTGACACATCTCGCTAAAATTTGCACCAGGTACAAGTAATGCTGAAAGCCAATCCTCGGTTGGAGGAATTGTATTAGGGTTGTGACACATCTCGCTAAAATTTGCACCAGGTACAAGTAATGATGAAAACGAATCCTCGGTTGGAGGAATTCCATTGGGGTTGTGACACATCTCGCTAAAATTTGCACCAGGTACAAGTAATGATGAAAACGAATCCTCGGTTGGAGGAATTGCATTGGGGTTGTCACACATCTTGCTGAATTCTGCACTGGCTACAAATAATAAAGTAAACGTTTAAAATCTGTTTTAGAAACATCATATACAAATGTGAAAGTCGATTTGAATAGTTATATTTAGTTAAGTTTAGAACCGCTTTGTAGTTACTAGAGACTCAGATAGAATTCATTTCTGAAGAATGAAAAGAAGATGCCACGATCGATTTCAACCTTTCTCAAGTGTCTCGTCCGGTGGTTTCCGTCGAAAAATGCGAACGAGCATGACTATTAAAAGAATGGGTGACCACTTCTGATGAACAAACCATGCATTATTATGGAGTTAATCACTATAAAATAGAGAATTGTGATGTAATGTCGTTCTCTATTCTGTTAAAACTGCGATTAGTAAGAAGATGAGTGAGCACTTCCCAGGATCGAACAATAAATACGGTGCTTTTCACATTTATTTCAATGGTTGTTGAGTGAAAGTTACTAGATACGGTTTAAGTTTAAAAGGATGAATCATTTCTGATAGACTGAAAAGAAATACTTAATGTAGAGAAGCAGAACATGGGCATTGCATAGTGATATCGTGCTTCGCTCTCGTCGTGTGAAAGTTTCTTTGTTCGATAAGAACAAGGAATAGTAACACCCTCATACAATGCGACGGAGTTGTGTTACTTGTCGTGCTTTAACTTCGTCTTTGTCGAAAGAAACCACTTGACGAGCCCCTTGAGAAAGGTCGAAACCGGTCGTGGTACCTCCTTTTGATTGTTCCAGAAATGTATTCGGTCTCAGTCTCTAATAACTACAAAGTAGTTGTAAAATTAACTAAATATAATTTAAAAAAATCACTACTCAGTCTGATTATGACCGTTCATAATAGTAGTCAGATTTACCAAAACACTACAAGCGAAAGAAAAAGACATTTTCTTCACAAATCCATGTTAAACAACTAGCCGTTTAATATAGCTAATAAAACACATGAATTCCATCATAAATTAACATACAGAATTCAATGCATGAGTTAACTGACAAATCCTTAAAGCAAAATTCACATATACCTATAATATTTCCAGCTCGTTGATGCGTTGTACAAGTGTTTAGCAGGCCGTCATCTTTGTTCGTTTTATGTGGTTTAACTTGACTGATGGTATTATAGTTTGCGTGGCTTTGAGTTGAAATATATAGACCTGTGTCTGCATTGTCAGCCGATTGTGGGTATGAAAAACAGTTTTGTTGCGGATTAGATACCCCAAGCACACAGTAATCGACATTTTCTAGATTGCTCGGATGGGTACCAGTGTTCATATCAGATGATTCAAAATCTTCACGATACTGTTGAAAATCTGGTAAATTGAACGCAAAATTATTGATATAAGATAAGCAAAACAGAAGGATACATCGTCCGATTAACGAAAAACGTTGCTGTCGTTCTTTTTCATTCTACCTCAGACAACTTACTTTTTAGGAATTTCACAAGACTAAGGAGAGAAAGGGCTGGGCAATTCCAACTTCGGAGTTGAGGATTTTTTGGTGGAGCTGGAGTTGGAGTTCGAGTGGATTTGGAGTTGAAAGTCAGCGGACTAGCCCAGTCTCGGTCGGAATTATCGAAATTTTGGCCGACCAGTCGGTATGTAGTCCGATTTTCGACTAGTCGGAATTCTCAACCAGTCGAACGGATCAACATCGACTGGTCGCCGTTTTTTCGACTAGCCGTTAAGTAGTCGATCAGTTCTCGACTAGTCGAAATCATCAAATCACTCATTCACATTTTTCTTTTCCTGTTTGTGCTACTTTATAGAAACTACTGATTATTTCAGCATCGGACAAGTTTCATCTGTATATGTAGTAAATTTTCTGACGAGGGAACACCCCCAGGTGCCCCGCTCCGATTTCGTTCGTTCATACATCATTCGATAGGGGACCTCGAGTAGGTAAAAAGCCTAAAAGGATTTCGGCCGACGGCTTTTCCTTCGAAACTTAC
>CAJNOQ010009364.1:0-10343 GCA_905250885.1 Didymodactylos carnosus
TTTTCGAGGTCAACCGCGGTTCAAAAAATTTTATCTTTACACAGATCGATAGAGAAAACTTCAGAGTACCTTTAGCAATGAAATACTCAAAATCGAAAGTTTTTTAATTTTCACGTCCGGAAAGGGGGGGGGTGCCCTTAAAAGTTTTATTTTTATACTAAATGATGCAGAATTAAATTCTACAAATGGTTATATCTCTCATCAAAGAAAGTATGATCCTTTTTGAAATCCTGTGTTCGAAAAACTGAAACCTCTCGAAGATGGTTGCAAAACCAAAGATCTACGGGGGTTTCCTTGTCTAGGATTTTTTCGAAACGTTTTTTCTGAAACTTGAGAATATATTTGACAAAGTAGAGAATTTTATTGAAAATTTTCTTAATTATCTTCAAGAGTTCCTCAGAAGTTTTACATAGAATGAATAGTAAATCTCATTCTCCTAGGAAGAGCAGCTCAGAACTCTAAATCTTTCTGTATTTTGGATATTGCACATCGAGAAAACATGCTGTTTCTAATTCAAATATCATGTTTTGTAGAAAACTAAGTTATCTATCAAATGCGACTGTTTGGAATAGTTTACATAATTGTTAATATCGGGAAAAGCCATGTAGAAAAGTGACTCATTTAATCTGCGCCACCCGTTATCAATAAAAAGACACGGCGTTATTACTGATATAGAAAAAAAACGGTTCCGGTTCCGAAAAAGTTGAAAAAGTCGGTTCCAGTTTTATTGGAACCGCCGATCCCTATCCACATCCACCTTCAAAAATCACTTACCATGTTCCCATTGATGAATTAAACATGTAATTGTTCGAATAAGTTGTTCGACCTCATAAAATTGTTGTGATAATGGTATTAGAACTGCTAATGCAAAACGAACAATATCATTGAGTAATTGTTCACTAATCTGTTTTCGACGTTTTTCATATGAATGTTTATTAATTACTGTCCATGAACCAAGTAAATCTGAAGTTGTTGTTTCATGATTTAAATTTAGAACAAGTAATCGTCGTTCACATATTCGAGCTAATTCGCAGACAAGTGCTGTTTTACCTGAACAATCACCACCTTCAATTAAAACAGTTGCCTTACTAACTGTAGCTGCTGCTAATAATTGTAATTTTTCTAAGGTTCGTTGACTATGAACTAAAGGCCGATAAACTGATTGATATTCTTTCTTTTCAATATACACGAATCCAAGACGTGCATAACCCTGTAGATTTAAATCACTATCAATAAGTTCTTTACGATTATTAACTATCGTAGTAGTGGAACTCGTATCCAATGGAAATTGTTGTCGAATCATCTCATGAACTAAATTTTGATCTTGAACATATTCAAATCTAGAAGTATAAACAATGTCAAGATAAACTTGTAGACTACGAATTATATTTTGTTCTTCAATTTTACGTAGATTGTCATCATCAACTGTATTTGTAGTTGTTGTTGTTGATGTTACCTCTTCTGAAAGATTCATATGAGCACGATGTGTAAGCGAATGTGCAGCAATTAATTTTGATAATTTTTCTATATCACGAAGATTAAAATCATATGGTCCACCAAGTCGTCCAATCTGTCGTAATCGAGCTTTTTCACTTATTTCATAATGAAACATATTGATTTTTTCAACTAAATTCTCTGTTAAATAACCAGCAACCAAATGCGGATGCAATAATGATATTGTAATATACATCAGTTCACGTACTTCAAATGTAGACAATTGAACTTGAATAAAATGTGCTTGAGTTGATCGAGGCAATTTTTCTCGTCCACCACCAATCGATGCTGGATTCATAGCTGCTACAATAATTGAACCATCGATTGGAATCGATTTCGCTAATGCTGGTATGAATAATTCATTTTCATTAGCAAATAATGGCATCAGTTGATTTAATAATTCTTTACTTGCTAAATTTAATTCATCGAGTAGAATAACTGTATTTCGACGATTTTTTTTCAATGATGTATATAATGGACCTTCTTGAAATTCGAATGATCGTTGACCATTAACAACGCGTGGTACGAATGAACCAATAAGATCTTCAAATGCTGTATTACTACTAAAATTAATACGAACAACTTCATAACCTAACATTTTAGCTAAAACTTCGATAATTTTTGTTTTACCAACACCTGGTGGACCAGCAAGTAATTGCCGATTGGATGAATGTAATGAAAATATAATTCGTGATATATTATTTAAAACTGATTTTGTCAGAGCAAGAGAAAAACGAAGATTTTCAGGGCGTGATTGTATATGTGGTGCAAATGGTGCTATTAAATTATTTGACTTCAATCGTAAACCCCAATGCGTTCGTAATTGTTTTGTTTCTGTATCGACTATTGTCATTTCTTCGACTGAACACCATTGACTTAGATCTTTATAAACACCTACTTTTTCGAGATTTTCATCAGTTGTAATAGAATCTTTTCCTTCAGTTGTAGTACTATCTTTTTCACCGATTGATAGAAAATTCTTTTCACATTTAAATGCAGTAAGTACTTTTTGCCAGATTGTATTTGATGAATGTATATTTGAAGTCGTTGATTGTTTTGGTTCTATAATACTATCAAGAAATAAAAATTTCACACAAATAGCAGCTGCTTGTTCGATTGGCATATGTTCAAGATGTAAACGTAAACATTCACCAAATCGAACAAAATGACGTGAATCTAATGAATCAATTTTCATTGCGTGAGCAAGTTGTGGTGCAAGATTATCAGCTAAAGTATTAATAATTTGAGTCATTTGATTCTCAATATGTTTATCAGAAATTGTATTCACTGTTGATTTCATTGCTAATTGTTTGAGTTCATTGTTATCATATGGTTGAACACGTATTTCTGTCATTCTTGAATGTGTTGCTGCACTCAATTGTAAACGATTTTCGGTTTTTTCATCGGTATGTACCGTAGCAAATATTTGAAATGTTGGTAAGATTGAAAATTTTGCGCATTGTGGATTGATCTTTGTTGTTTTGGATTGTTGAGCAGTAAAATCTTCATAGAGGATAAATGATGATTCAGTTTCGAATAAACTATTTAAACGTTCGATAACAGCTTGAGATGGTTCATTAACATCTTCTAAAACTAATACTTTACCCTCTTTAACAGCACTTGTAACTGGACCATCTTGAAATAAGAAAATATTCGATTTTCCTTGTTCAATTGCTCGTTCAATTTCGATAATTATACTTTCACAACGAGCTTTTATTAACAGAATACCATTTTCATCCGATCCAATACGACATATGTCATCGAGGCCTGCAGTAATTATTTCAAGTCGATTTTTAATTGATTGAAATGCTTCAGCAACAGGATTAGTTTTCGTACCAAATGAAGAAGTCCAAAAATGTGTCGTTGATTGATCATCCGATTGTGCTCCCATATAAAACTCTAAAAGTTTTTCATCATCTGAAAGTTGCGATGGCTGACCTGCGCTAAATGGATCAATTTCATCTTCTTCTTCTGGTTTTGTTAGAACGGCTGAACGTACACTGAAAGGATCAATCTCCTCTTCTTCAGGATGATTGTAAACTATCGTAAATGGATCAGCCTCAATTTGATCATTGTCTGTTACTTCGAATGGATCAACGTCGTCTTGATCATTCACCATCATATCGACAACGTGTTTAGTACGATAAATTTTTTCAAAATATTCATTGTCATTATCATCAGTGGAGTGTTTTTGCGTACTGTTGAATTGATTTGTTGTTGTTGTCGACTTCGGAGGTAAATTAGATGTTGGCAAAGGTGTGAAATCATTTGTTTGACTTGGTTCAGGATCGACTTTGACATTTTCCGATATAGCAATTGGTGCAGATGGTTGTTCGATATTTTTTGTTGTTTGATGTTTTCGAACTTTCTTTTTCTCTTGTTGTTTTTTGATTCCACTAATAAATTTACCAATATCAACAGCAAATGCATCACAATTTGTACGAAATTTGGTAAATTTGTTAAAATCTATTGCAGAAGCATTTTTTGATAGATTCTTTTTCGCACGTTTATAGAGTTGATTCAAACAGTTCAATAATAAACTCAAAGCATCAGCTTGTGTATATGGCCTAAATAAAATAATATTCAGTAAAAATACTAGGTAGTCATTTCGAATATGAGGAGTGTTGTTTTTACGTTGATTACGATCTATGATAGAGTCAGTAGAGAAGTATGTCGAAGTTATATGAACAGAGAAAATCCTAACGTAGTTCTGAGTTCATGATTCGTGCGGATGGATATGTATGGTAAACGATTACAAAATCCTGACTCACAATCTCATTCATTCACGTCCGCTCATTCTCCATACCTAGGGGTTTTAGTTTCTACAGTTTCAGCCCCTCTTAGAAATCTGGAATTCATACGTACTGAATATCGTTCAAAACCGATATAACGCATGCTAAAATGTAAAATGTGTTTCTATCTTGAAGTTTGTAACGTCGAGAAACAGGAATACTGATACTCCTACCTATCCACATCCTTAAACGTCTATTTTACCTAATCGATCCGATGAGATCATTTGTTTCGGTTGATGTTGAACAAGTAATTATACAAAGTTCGGATTCTTTTGCCATTAACTTTGACCAGATTTTGATCAATTCGGATTTATAACAAGTTGGTCCAAGTAAAAGAATTGGTTCATGTTGTTCGACAGCGGCAAAGACACGCCAAAGTGAAAGTAACAACTTTTGTGGTGCTGACGATAATTGTAAATTGATTGCTGCGTCCAAATTAGTAAATGTATATGATATTGGTAAACTAGGTGGACGATTAAGTGATATTTGATTACCCTCAATTTTAACATGAGATGGCGGATCAATCAATTGTCCAAATGAAGTTTGTAGACATGTGATAAACACACTATTGAGGTTTTTCGGTACACGTGATTCTAATAATCTCAAAGCATGTTCGTACCAATCGACATCGGGTTTTCGTTGTTTTCGATTGATCCATTTAATAACTTCACGCATTGTTAAACCAAGTTTTGGTGCACCTAAAATTGGTTGTTGTTTCTCAATGATCTGTCGATTCAAATTTGTAACCATTGATGCTATTTGTGGTGCGACTTTTTTCAAATCATCATCGAATACTGCCGATGATTTTGATACAGTTGATGTTGATTTTCGTTGAATAATTATAAATTCGAGTTCTTTTTCAGTAAATGAATGAAATTGTATTTCTAAAAATCGTGAACGTAATGTTTTTGGTAATTGTTTTCGTCCGACATAACTCGTGCCATTTTGTGTTGCAAAAAAACGAAATCCATCACGTGCCATTAATGTTTGACCAGTATTTGGTACAGTAAGATATTGTTGACCTTCCAAAATTGGATACAAAACATTCATTACAGCTGGTTCAGCTAAATCAAATTCATCGGCAACAAACCAATCTCCATCAAGCATGGCACGAGATAATGCTCCGTTTAGAAATTCACCAGTTGGCATATATGAACCGAAATAATCTTGTACAGTTGTACCTTTTGTATTATTAACTCGATATAGAATTTTATTATCACATTGTGCCAGATATTCAACTAAACTTGTTTTACCTGTTGCAGCAGGACCTTCATGAAGTACAGGACGTGAACAGATAACAGATGCACATAAACGTTTAGCTGCATCGTAGCGTGTTGGTGTTTTATCAGGATCAATAATATGTTCACGATGTTCTTCACGTACTTTTTCCGGAATTGAAAAATCAAAGAAATTAATAGAACCATGTTTTGCTTCTTTTTCCAAATATGATTTAACAGATGATGTTCGTACTTTTGTTGAATCACTATCAAAAACAAGTTCATAAGCTGAAAGTAAAACAGATGGTAAATCTATTTTCCGTTCTGTTATAACCTTTGAATGTTGTAATTTAAATGCACAATCAATAAATTGAACTAATTGTCTTGATGTTAATTGTTCCGAATGAAGTTTTTCACAAACAGAATTAATAAGTTGTTTTTCGTTTGTTGGAAAATAGGATGTAAACATACTTTTATAAACATCTAATGATGATAAATTTAAACCATGATAATAAATAATTAAAAATCGATTATATAAAGCAGGCGAAAGCTCATGATTTGTTTCGATTGATGCATTTTGTAATCAACCAGTTGGTGGAGACATTGTAGCAATAATACGAAAATTAGGATTAGCTGGTACAGGTTCTGTTTCATTATTTTCTACTTTAACCCACTGAGGTGGTTGTTCAAGAACAGGATTTAAACGTTCAAGAACAGCTGATGATGCCTCAGAAAAGCTTTCAAGAATAAGCCAATGTCCTTTAGTAATCGCTTCGCTTACAGCACCATCATGCCAACGTGGTAATTTTGGATGTGGTACGAGAGAGCCAACAAGAGCTGCTGGTTCGGCTTGTGGTGTTAAATATAAATGTTGACAACGAACATTTGTTAATGTAGCTATTGCTTGAACAAGACGACTTTTACCACATCCTTCTGGACCAACAATCAGAATGGGTTGTGATGGTGATGTTGCTAAAATAAATTGTGCAATACGATTAGCTTCATCATCTAGATAAAATGATGAATGAGCAGATGAAAGTGATGAAGCAGATTTTGAAAGATCTGTTACAGGTTTACTAAATTCTGCAGCAATATATTTAATAATTTCCATTCGTTGTTTTTCATCTCGACATAGATTTATATAAGTTTCAACAATTATTTCAACTAGAGTCAAATTTTGTGAATATCGTCTTTCTATCATTGACCAGAATAATGTATAAGAACAATCATAAATCTGTGTTATTTATTCATTATGAAAATATTTAAAGAAATAATTGTGAATTTTAATCATTTTTGTAATTTCTTGATTATTACTCGGTTTCGAAATATGTGATGGCCAATCGTTAAGAACACGATCAAGAAAAACTATTGACATTTGTAATAATAAACGTTGTTGGGATAGAAATGCAACAGCATTATTATTTGGACGATATTCAATCGATAATTTTGACGAGGGTATTGGACTGAGACGAAAGAGATTTTCGATAATTCTTGCAATTTGACTTTGACTTTGTTCTTCACGAAATCGTAAACCATAAATAGCATATGCTTGTTCAGTAAGAATTTGATTGAATATATTAGGAGCAAGTTTACTAACTGTTTGTGAGCCTTTAATTAACATCTTTTCATAATCACATAAACTTTGACACCAACGAAAAAGTTCACGTATGGTTATTTCAGAATAATTTCTATTTCGTTCTTTGAAATCATTATCTTTAATGATTTCCATGATTTTCAAATGTAAATTTACCATTTGTGTAGTTTGAGTTGCAAAAGGAAATTTTTCATTTTTTAATTTATTTGTAACAATATCGACTAATTCATCATTTTGTGGTCCTTCAACAATAAAAATACTGAAACGATTTAATAGAGCTGTTGATTGTGTATCACGTGCGCCTTTATATTTGCCTGTTGATGGATTTTGTGTTGCAAAAAGACGAAATTCTGAATGTATTTGATAGACACGACAATTTTGTTTTGCTTGATTTTGTTGTTCTTCAACATTATCCTCATCTTCAATATTTGGTATTGTCAATACACCGGATTCCAATGCTTGTTCAATTGCTTGAAGAACGTTTGGTGGTGCTAAATTCATTTCATCTAATAAAAGCCATTGACCATTACGATAAGCTGTTGTAAATGGACCTTCTTCATAATCTAATTCAATTTCTTGTCGTTGATCATTTGCATTTTTGACTGTTTTTAATTTAACTGAACCAAATAAGCCACCAATATCAGTTTTTGACGAAAGATTAAAACGAATTAATGGTTTTTGAAGATCAGCAGCAACATCAAGTATAAGACTACTGTTTCCAACACCGGTTTCACCTTGCAATAATAAATGAATAGGTGTTCGTATACATTCAATAATACGTTGACGATTATTAAGCATAGTTTTTGTTTGTACTAATGACGGTAATTGACGACGATTTGGTATTAAATGACGAAATTCATCTGGACATTTGCTAATTAAATTTTTACTGTATCTAAATTAGTTGTATCAGTTTTTGAACTATCATCAAAATTAGTTAATGATTTCAAATGCTTAGATAATGTTTCAAAATCCGATCGTTTAATCGTACGAAAAGGTATTTGAGATTTCGAACGTTTTTTTTCACGTTCTAAAAGATGTACTGGCGCAATTTGCATTTTTGTAATTGATCGTTGTTGTTCATTAAATAAGTTTAATGTTGTTACAGTTGTCATATTGATATCTTCAGTATTTGAATCTTGTAAACTCTGTAAAAGTTTTGTAAGATCATCTGATTGCATATTTAATGCACGACCAACTAAGCGAGCGATTGATACACGTATACGAGAATTTTTATGTAATAGACATTGAATACAAATAGGTAAAGATTGTTGAATGTATGCTGAAAGAAAAGTAAATGTTGATAACGAAATTAAATTCATTGCATGATCGAATTTTTCATGTAATAATTCAATAAGTTCATAAGTGTACATGCCAATGAGTTTCATTATAGATGATGGTTGTAGATTAAATGATGATTGTTCATCATCATTGGATGAAGTATATTTAAGAATTTCTTCTTCATTTAAATTATCATTTGTTAATAACACCAGTGTCAATAATTGTTTGAACCAATATTTAATTAAAACTTGTTCTTTTGATCGAAGTACAAAATTAAATAATCTTGACAATTGTCTATAATCGACTGGAAGTAATATTGTAGATTGAATAATTCATTGCATATCATCTGTATTAATGATTAATGTTTGCATGTTGATTTGATCAATTAAATAAAGAATAATCGATGTTGCACAAGACAATATACCACGACGAAATGTGAAATTCCAAACAAGTTGTTGGTCATTGTTTTGATTGGGAAATACTAAATGAAGAACGTTAATAATCGGTTGAATTGTTGTTGAAATATTAAATTTTTTCGGCTTTAATTGTCCATCAAATGATTTTTCTAAGAGTAAAAGAAATTCCAAAAGAAGTAGTGGATTTTTGTCTGTATTTGATTTTATCAGTGAAAGTAAAAGATCAAGCTTGAGGCTACTTTCCAGTTATCAAATGCGTATACACGAGAGTCCTTCAATAACTCATGTATATTTTCTCGTACGTGATTGTCTTCAATTTGTTGATCGATAATTTCTAATAGAATTTTAATCCAATCTTTTGTACAATTTTTAATCATAAATTTTAAAATTTGAAATGAATTTTCTATTGTTGGTTGAAATAATCGTTTGAATAATGATGTTTGAATTTGTCGACAAAGTTCGATAAAATTCGGATTCATTTTTATTATTGATGATGAGAGTCGATCAAGATTACAATTCATTAAACTAACAAAGAATTGATACCATACATGACGAGAATCGAGATTTTCATTTCGTAATGCTGAAATTTCGCTTAGATTCATAGCTAATGTCGTCAATAGTGAACATAAATCACCAATTGACCAATTCAATGATGGCTGCAAACATTCATTAAATAAACTTTCCTTAATGGAATGTTTTTCATTATTAATCATAGATTGAAAAAATTTTTCAATAATTGAACATGATAATAACGGTGTAAGGTTTTCATCCGTTGAAATAGGTAATTCCTTGATAAATGTCGTAATAAGTTTTGCTCCTGTCTCTCGTATCTGTTCGTCTTCAGAAGCCCAAAAATAGACAAAAAAATATTTTACATCACTATTTGCTAAATCAAGATTTGATGTTGAATTTTCCAAATGCCTTGTAAATGTTTGATAAATTGTTTGTAATAATAAATTCCAAAGTCCTTTTGCTTCTGTATTATCATCATCTTGTTGTTGAACATATGCATATTGTAATAATTTTGATATTGGTAATAAAAATGATGGCCGTGGATAAATTGTATTAGCTGGATAGATGAATTTTTTACCATCTGTCCATCGAACTCGACATTCACTTTGAATAAATTTAAATTCACCATTGCCTGTATCTGGTAAATAGTCGAATTTATTTAACATTTGATTTTTAATGGATGCTAATTCTGTTTGAGCTTGTGTATTGGTTTCATCTGTTAATCGAACGTCTACTATTCGTTGACGTTGAACTGCAAATGATAGCATCGATGATAAACATTGATCTGCATTCAAAAATGATCGGAGTATAAATTGACAACGAAATAATGAGCATGCTATTAGGCATAAAAGATTACTTTATTGCCTGCTTCTCTGCATTATGAGAAAGACTGACCACACTTAGAGAATATCTAAATCTGAATATTCGACATATAAGATTGTCTGATTGTCTGCTTCTCTGCTATATAGGGAAGACAGACCATACTTACACAATATTCAAAGCCGAATATTCAACATAAATGATTATCTGATTGGTCGAC
>CAJNOQ010009365.1:0-10343 GCA_905250885.1 Didymodactylos carnosus
ACTACCCGTGTATGAAAAAAACTGCGAGATTTCTGTGTAAAACTTTGGAGCTATAAGCTGGTTTTCTAAAGATCCATGCAAAAATTTTGGTATCTGTATATTATTACGTGCTCCGGCCTTGGCTACGTGATGACGAAAACCCAATCTCGATAGCTCGTTCCGTTCTCGAGTTATTCATGTCGCAATTATCCACACTATATTTTGAAATGAATAGTAGTGACACTGCTGCTTTTAAAATTTCTTTAGAATTAATACTGCACTCATCTTGAAGATAGAGCGAAAGTCTTCAGAATAAATAATTTTGGATAAACTGGCTTTGATGGCTTTCTTAGGCGCAGCGAAATATAACGATCAAATTTGATTGCAGTTTAGCAAAAAAATATGTTTTAATTTCATACACTACTAAGCACTTCAAATAAATGCAGGTAGTTAATCGATGCTATACAAATTGCTTGTAATCTGTTATTGTCTATTCATGAAAAAGTCGATGATATTTACAAAATTTTGATCTTTTAATAATAATTTATGGTGCGCTTTTCAATAACGAAAATGAAAGGTGGAGCTGGTTGACAAGTCGTTTATCAAGCATCTTATGTATTATTTGCAATGGTAACGATGAAACAGATAAAATTTTCAACATAAACAAAGATGTACGCGATACTGGCTTATGCACTACAAATGAATGACTATCTATCTTATTCGAAATTGTACATTTATTCCACATATACTCCAACGCATCATATTCATCAGAGAGTGATAATTACGGACTATGTTTTGCATGTAACATCGTGCTCTTTTTTCCAGAGTTTTTCTCTTAGAATATCGAAACATCTCACACACATACACACTTGTATAACAAAAGTAAATAGAATAACTATTAATACAAAAAGGTATTCCGTCTTTATTTTTCTGTCTCTTCTCTACTTTGTCCTAATACTATAATTATCTTAATTTTGTTTATGTGTTTTCTCCTGATACACTCTCAAATCTGTCCTATACTAAACGAGAAATAACTGAGAACAAATCCAAGAAGACAAACTTTAGCGCACGTAAAACTCACTTAGCTTACTTAGGTTGAGATAGTTCCAAAAAAATGTTTTCCTTCGGAGATCACAAAAACGTTATCTTTCATAATAACAGTACAGTACAAAGTGAATAAAATTGCAATCAGTTCTAATCCTAATATTTTAGCAACATTCGAGAATCCATCATTGTCTAGTTAATGACTCATGAATCTATTAGAACCCTTTGAAAAATACCTTCAAAAGAGCCTTTATCATTTTTGAGGAATATGTCGTTTGAATAAGACTGTTGAAATCTAGCATTACTCGATTAAACTGACTTATACCCGACCAAATAGAACCAGAGAATTTGACGTGTTAAGGATGGATATAGATGTCGTAATCTTCGAAAGAAGAGATTTGGGCAGAATGTTTATCAAGATGCAGTAGATTAGTTTTAGCGATAGATGAGACTATCTGCTAAAATTCATTCAATCAAAACTTATTTATTAATACCCGTAAACTGACAGCAGTTTCTTGTTAAGATAAGAAATAAGAAAAAGTAGTAACTGAGTAGAGTCAAGAGAAAACGGGAGGAAAACAATGACGTTATAAATATATCGATCTATTTCAAAATTTCATCCATTTATGCTAATTAAATGTTAATTAGCTGCTCAATTTCAAGAAATTTTTAGAAAAAAAATATTTTGATATCAGAAACATTTTAGCTACATATTTGGATATTATTTTTTTCAAGGACTTTTTTTTAGAACGGTTCTGTGACACTGGACGAAAAATTAATTATTCTTTTGATTGTTTGACAATAATACATCTAAAACCTAACATTAATAAAATTTTGAAACAGATTGTGTAAGTTAGTATCAAACAGATTTATAATTGAATTAATGACTTGATAAAATTAGACTTTTATAAGTAGCAATATATCAACGTGAAGAAAAAAATAATGTTCATTTAGAGTCGCGGAAAAGCGCTTTTTCATATTCAGCCGACTTGATAACCCCGACGATTTTCTAGTTCTGGTGAGGGATAGTGTCAAAGTTGAGGAAAAATTTTCATGGAAAAGTAATTTTGGTTTCAAAATTTTTCTTTACTTTTGACACTATCCCTCACCAGAACTAGAAAATCGTCGGGGTTATCAAGTCAACTGAATATGAAAAGGCACGTTTCCGCGACTCTAAATGACTTTTATTTTTTTGCCGATGATATGACCGATTCAAATGAGAACAAAATATAGAGTACCATATATTCTAATATATATGTGACATATTTATTTTTCGATAGAGTTTAAATTAAAACGTTTCTTTAGCTGCCGGTGTTCTTAAATGTATATGCCTAAAAAACTCGTTTCTCAGAGAAATGCGTCATAAAAAATGATATCTTAAAGATGAGTATTATTTTTATTTTTTTTTTAAGAGCGCAAATGTGCCTTCAGCTGTCTATTTTCATTACAAAGTATCAGCCTCACAAATCAAAGTTACTACAGTTTTATATTATTTTTATTTTTCAAATGCTTTTGCACTATCTGAATACAGAATCAAACTGTCTTTCATACACATGGTAGTATCGTTAATAGAAGAAAATTCTTCTCTATTAAATCGTCGTATCAAAGTAGTACAACAAAGTAGTAGAATAACGTCAAATAGTAATGATCTTACTAGATGTCATAGTTTTAAGATTATTGTGCGCACATGATGATCATTTTCGATTTGTAAACGACTTATAGTAAACAATCATCTTATATTTTACGTTTATTAAACTGAATGAATAAATATTGTTTTGATATGAGGACCATAGACTTGACGAGAGCATTTAGAACGAGTAGGAGAAAAAAAAATAGTCTATAGATAAAGTACACTTTCAAAAGTTGTTTTTCCATAACTTATTCGTCACATTTCATTTGTGAATATAGATAAAAATCCCCTCAAGAGAATATAACACATAGCACATGAAGACATTTTGATTGCATACCATTTAATAAAAGTTATCGTTAAAACGCCATATTCTAATATTAATATACAAGTGCATGTTAATTCGATATATAAAAATCTTTGTGTATAAAAAGTGATATCTAGTTTGATTGAACACAATACAAAAAATAAAAATCAGTTTACCTTCTCGTTTTCATGGACTGTGTAAGCATTCTTCGTAATTTTGACGTCATGGTTCGTTTTGCTTTTAGTTGATCAGTATCAAAAAAAACAGACTAATAATTAGATAAAATGTATATTTTTCTAATTAATTCAATCAGGAAAAGAATACATGCATGTGTCATCAGTTTTTACAACAATTTCATTTCCGGTGTTTTCATTAAAATATAACTATTTTAGAAAAATATGTCATTTTATTGACTCTAGTAATAATGATGATAAAAAATGAAGACAAGAGAGAAAGAGTCAAACTAGTACAAGAAAAAAAAAGAAAAAAAGATGAGTTCTTAGTATTTCATACCGTATTCTGGTGAAACGAGCATTGAAAAAAAGAAAAGAAACAAAGGAACTGTAACACTATCTTTAGTCACCATCATTACATATGAAAATAGTCTTCAACGAACTGCCTTTCTTTTTTTCATGTGACATTCATGTACCATTATGTTGAAAAACAAAGATCATAAAAATCATCATCAATGATGATTAACCTCTTCAGCAACTTTTCTTTCTCTCTTTTCAGAGATGTGAATATAGAAGAAGAAGAAAAAATTCTGTTAGGATTATTATTATTACTTCGATTCATTGTTTGAATGAGGAGGAAAATACATTCTAATCTTAGCATCACTATTTAATGTTATTTTCTTTTCTTTTGCAGAAGAAATAAAGAAAAAAACTCTGTTTTTCTCACCATCAAGTGAATACCATTTCAAAAAAAACAAACATATGCACGCATCATTTCACAATGTTAAATAAACTTATCCAATTGAAACGAAAATAAATGATGAAATTTTAATATCAAATATGTAATATTCTTATTTACATTAAGATCTAACACGTAAAAATTATTCAGGATTATTTGAACAATTACAGCCTGACTTCGGTCATCATTTATTTGCATGTAACCTATGTTTATGTAATTATGCCACTGAGGTATTGAGACACAGTCTTTGACATGCTTCTTCCGAGTGAATAGTCTTTAGTTATCGAAATGCACATTTTAGTAGTATCTAATTCGAAGCAAATTTCACTACATACCTCTTCTGAGGGTTTACTCTGCATTCGTTCGTCGCTAGATAACAATCAAATTTGATTTCATACTTATTCTATGAGATTTTGTTATAGACTCGACAGACTTATTTAAATAATCCGTTTGTGACAAATAACGTTTATCTTCGATTTACTTAATGTTAAATTAAATAAATCGTCGTATTTGCCAGTAATTAATGAACGCAGGTAGATATCGGGATATAGTGCATCTAGCTAAGGATTACACCTGATTCCTCGACTCACGTTGCTTGTCTCGAAGTCAGTCGCTAAATGTTCAGATTCCTACGCGTCGGAAAACTGATTCAGAGGATCTCGAAAAAACAGCAGAAGTCTAAAACTTTTCTGAAGCACTGGAGATTCTCAGGTGACGGATATCATGCTCAATCTTATTTTACACCAAAGCCAACTGAAAAATCGATAAAAACCTGCAAGGTTGCCTGAAGACCTCCTGTAAGTCTTGTCTAGGGACCATCAAATTCTTCATGTGAAATTGTTCTTAGACCATAAGTTTTAGCTAGCTAGACCGTTTCTCTCTATAGTTACTCTATTTTTGAATTCCTCCTATGGACAGACATAGAAACATTCTATGTAAAACGTCAAGGAAATATGAAAATTAAAAATTTGATTTCTTTTCCCATTTCTTTTTCTTTTGTGTCATAAAATTAGTGACATGTTATTTGAATTTTTTTATATTATGTGCTGTTATTTCAAAAGAATTGAGCGATAAACAGAACGGCAAAGAAATATATTCTCCAAAACTGTACAAATTGCCTCACTCAACATCAACACACACCACTCAACATGATTCATTAAAACTTAGTCAGGAAGAATTAGAAGCAGAAGTTAAACATAAAATAGTAGCGGCATAAAATAGTGTTTATTTAAGTTCAAACTTATTACTGGTAAGTCTACATATCGTACAAAATCACAGTAAAACGTATACATCGTTTAAACTAGTAGATATGAATTCATAATGACACGCTTCCAGTTGAACTCAGAATAAACACACTATTGACTTGGTAGCCTAGTTACTCTACCCCTAAACTTATCGGAACACGATTTGATGGTTTCTTTGTTTATGAATACAATTTTTTCCTCATGAAATTAGAAATAACCGTTCTATATAGCAATGTAAGATTTCGGTTTTCCACACAACTCGGTGACTACGTTGTTTGTCACGTACTTCAAGAGGTGCTGTGTCAGAACTTTTACAACGGCAACCTAGTAGCTTTACTCAGTCAATTATGCCATCTAGGATTATTTGCCTGACAATTCAATCACTGCATTGTGAATCACAATGTAGTGATTGAATTGTCAGACGAATAATCACAAATAGAAACTGTATTGTACATCACAATTTGTGATGTACAATACGGTTTCTCTATATGACTTTCCAGAACAAACTAGTGTGTCTTTAGTAAGTGGGTGTGGGCAAGTAGTGAGCGAATGAGTGAAAAGAATACTACGTCCATTTAGCCTTTTTCAGAGCTTCTTCTTCCATCTCGTTCGGGACTACATAAAGTTTCATGCATTTTAGAGTGTCTGATCCTGTAACGCAGTGTTCTATACTCAAAAACAATAAAACGCTTTGATTTCTGCGCCCTTAATTTAATTACCCCCCCCCCCTCCCCCAATCCACACCCTACATCGGTAAAGATAGCCGAAATTCAAGATGTTCTTTCCTCTCCTTTCGACGACGATTTCTTACGCTACTTAAGTACTTTATCGTTCTTATGACTCTCTCTCTCTCTTTCTCTCTCTATAATATATATATATTAAAGAGAAATAGATATTTATATATATATATACTCCTATATATCGTAGTCATACTTGAGGTATAGGTACACCAGATCACTATTCGCACTACTTTGGCATGAGAAATAGAAAATTTTGAGAATTGAAATTGAAGCTATGATTAATTATCGTACACGTATCTCTCCGAGGTTTTAAATGAATAAATTTTATCAGTAATGATCTAACTTATCAACCTGTTTATTTCTACAAGATGATTATAGTAGATTAGTAGAGAATTAGTTCTTAAGACTATTTTAGCCAGGAATATTTTATCACTTCTATTCTGGCTCATATTTTTGCATGTATTTCAACAAATATTTTAGTCTATACTCCGCGATTATATTAGAGTGCAAACGGGCAATGAAGAAGAGAAACTGGCTAATACAATCGATTTTAATCGTCAATCCAGAGTGCTCTCTGCTAAATGAGATAAGAATTGACATGTAGAAACAATTGAAACTGAATTTTTTAGTTTGTATTCTACCAGATGTCAATCAAAAACTTCACAAATAAATTACTGTAACGAGAAAAGTATAAGAGAATACACAAAGAAGTACATTGACTTGACATATTGAAGTTTGCAGAAGTTGGACCTGTTATATTCTGCAACATAACAACATCACATTAGGTCCATGTTTGTTATACTTATTATAGTTGCTAGTGATGAAATTATTTAAACTCTCTTTCCTCATTCTTGTTTTCTTTTCCAATAATCATTTTTAGATTCAATATTCGCAACTCTATCTTAATATCCAAGCGATTTCTGTTAATGTTGAGATTTTCGTATTATTATAGATATTATTTAAAGACCCACTCAAGTGAAATAAAGTTTGTAAGACTTAATGTTTTAAAATTCTCTCTTATACGATGATGCAAAATGTTTCAAATAAAATAGACAAACAATATCCAACTTACCTTTGTTGCTGTCGTTTTTGACTAGGTGTTGTTTTTAATCGTCTTTTAACAGCAAATGCACCCGGCGTGAGATGTTGAATTATGATTGCTTTATTACGAGTTACATTTGATGTACCATTCACCGTTAGTAGAGGTGAGGTGCATGAAGACGGAGATTTTGATGTTGATCCCAGTACAGAGTTAGCTGCTGGTACAGATACCATTGTCGGATGTAAAAAATTGCTATTATTCCGCGATGTTAGAAATATGTCGGGCAACGCTGTGGTCGATGTCGATGTCGATGTCGATGTAGAAGTACGAGATCCACGACAGTATTTCGCTAGAGATGGAGAGCAATTGCCTAATGGCGAACGATTCAGAACATCTAATGGTGGCCGCGGTACATCGCGAGGCGTACACAATTCTTTTATCGTTGAGTGAGGTGAAAGTAATAGATGATTACGAATAATGTTATCCTCATCCGACATTAACGATGCTTGAGCAATTGAAAATGTATGACGTGACATTAGAGGTGTAGATATACGGGTTATGCTTGAAGGTGACATACTAGAACCAGAATTCGTAGATGATGTGCGTTCTTCACGAAGATTCATCTGAAAAAATAAATGCACTGCTTTGAAACATTAAATAATGTCATTTTGTCATTTTCTCATGGCCAAATCTTCTAATTTTTGTCAGAAAAATTCGGCTTTTTTGATCTTTTTCTATCTCGTTTCTGCTCATTTTCGTTCTAAGACCTTCCGATTTTCTGATTCTGAACCATTTTTCTGAGTTTTTTCTGACCTAGATTTTTAATTTTCTCATTTCCATGCTTTGGATCTAATATTCCTGCTTAAGTGTCTTTGACTATAACTTTTCTGTGATATTTTGTCATGTACTAACTATTTCTAAATACGTACTTTTGTTGCTAACAATCTATTTTTAGTCTTCAATAATAACTTACCTAGTATATGGTTCATTATGTGTGCCTTTTTCACCTGATTTTGTTTTGTTTGGATCTCATTATATATCATTGATAGAAGAATGATAGAACATAAGAGTTTTGGAAATGTTATAGTAGTAATTGATGAAAGAGGAATGACACTGTGATTGTCGAAAAGTTGTACTTATTAAAATTGCTACTCATAAAATTATTTAAACTCGCTTTGTTCATTTATTTTTCTAACAAGAAAGGCAAAAAAACGTCAAACTAAAATGACCTTACGTTATGCAAAAACAAACAAACAGATCTCTTTCTTACCTCTACTAACAAAATGAATTTAACAATGATTTAAAATTGACAGTAGAAGTAACAATCCACATTCTTCTTAAAGAATCTGAAATAGAAACATAAATAAATAGAACGTTTGTTTATAAGTATAAGTTCAATTTCTATTTGCTAAAAACATATTTGTTAATAGATAGCCAGAAAACAAGTATCATTTACGTCTTTCTACGTATGACATTTTCAAACTAAATATATAACATATATTTATTCTGTCCACGGCAAATGTTGGTTAAAAAATGACGGATTTGATACAAATTTTCAGATGAATTAGAGCAAAATATTTTGTACTCTAAAAATTTAAAAACAAATGTATCTTTACTGTTAGTAGCGAAACAAAACAGATTTTTAAAATAAATTTAAATTTAAATGACAAAAATGGCAAATAAAGTGTAAGAAAAACTATGAAAAAATCTTATTCGACAGCTTATTGGTATCAAATAAGTGGGTATTTTAGGTTTTTGTTTTTAGTTTTAAATATGAGTCAATTACAAAACGATACACACTAATGCACATCAGACAAATAAAATATGTAACATAAATAGTTTTCAATAAATTTTTAATCATTATGACGTCAAATCTTACTTATTTAGCAAAGGAAAGTTTACGAAAAGTGTAAATTACTAATTTTCATCTTCGTATTAATCATTTTGATTTACTAAAATCGTCGTATTTTACACCTTTGAGACACTATGAATAATGAGTATTAAGAACTTATTTTTTTTAAGACAGAGATAAGAATGAGGCAGCATGAGGTAGCACAAAAAAGAGAAAGAGAAAAAATGTTGTTGGCATCACCGGCAAAAATTTGTACGACACCCTGGTGTAAAATGACCATGGTTAAAACTCCTACGTACTATTCAATTTGAGAAAAAGAAAATATTTCATTATGTCTTTCATACTGTTTATTTTTCTAGATTAATGATAGCATGGTTCAAGTGGAAAAATTCAAATATAGTCTTATAGAATTAGGATGATTGCAATAGGGCATAAACGAAAACATTTTCGGGTAATATGAAATGATATTCGCTCTAAAGCTAAGAGTTGAGATTTACCTGTAAAGAGAAACAGATTAGTTAATAATTACAACTTGAAATCCTCAAGGGAAGTCATTCTCTACTGATGCAGCAAAAAAATATTTCTTCTTCAACTGTTACATTATTAATCACAAGATGACACGCTCAATGATGTTGCTTACCGTTATTCAACGTTAGCAGACATATATTTATATAAGTTGATTACATTAAAAACGTATCGTTTAAAAGAAAACAAACCTATTCTCTTCACTCCATCAACAGTAGCAATAGTAGCAACAACAGTAGAAGAAGAAGAAGAAGAAGCAATTTCAAAAATATTTTTACAATTTAATTTCCTATTTTCTTTTCTTTCGATTCATACATGAATTTCTACTCTCTCATGTCATCTATACATCTTTAAATATTAAATATTGAATATTAGTAAAAGAGAAGAATAAAGGAAAGAAATCGAGTAATGGAAGTAGTTAGTAATAAAGAAAAACAAATTAAACCTACAAATTTGTTTCGTCGTTTCGTTTTTATATGACATAGTAAATATGTTCTATAATCTAACATATTATACTGAACAGGTAAGAAAAAGGAACCAACGACAAATACTTTTACTAATAATTATGTTAGAGCAGTTTTTTATTAGGGAAGAGCAAACCAGAAAAACAACATCTGGGTAATTAGTCCTCAAGAAAAAATGAAAATGAAAAATGAGCAAAATCTGGCTGTTGCTGATGACATCGTTCTCATTTCCGTTGATAGACTTCTGCTGGAAGTAGAATAAAACGTGTGTTGATGATTTAACAGAGAGAAAGAGACAGAGAGAATACAAAATGACAAGACTTTTTCTTTATTTCTTTCTTCATTATCCTTTTGTCATTGTGTCTGACATAATTCTCATTTTTTTCTTCTTCTTCTCGTTTCTTTATTTCTTTTTGTTTGTACTTCTCTTATCTTTTTATTCAAGCGAAAAAATAATTCTTCAAATTTTGTCCTTTGAAGACATGTATATATGTGGAGAGAAATTTCTTCGTTTTATGTTTTTTTTTTTTTTTTTTTTGTGAAAAATTATGAGTTTATACATGATACCGATGTCAATTTTAATAATTTTGCCGAGAGAACAACAAAT
>CAJNOQ010009366.1:0-10342 GCA_905250885.1 Didymodactylos carnosus
GCTAATCGAACAGAATGTTTACATGAATATACTAATAATGGTACAACAAGCCAACAGGATTGTTGCCACATCAGAAAACCATTGTATATAACCCACCGACAAGAACAATAAATACGTAACCAGTGATACATTCAATAGTTTTCTGATGTGGCAACAATCCTGTTGGCTCGTTGCACCATTATTAGTATATTCATGTAAACATTCTGTTCGATTAGCAATTTTGTTTAACTTGTATCAAGTTAGCGATAAAACACGTATTCAACCATTAAGCAAACGAAAAGCAAAAGAGCGTCCCAAAAGAGTTAGCACAGCTTTAAATTATTTAAATAGATATAAATAAAACTGTAAAAATATTATTCATTTGGTTAAAATCTCAATGTGTATGTTTTTGTGTTGTACATTATACTTTGTTGAAAAATAATAATATGAGATGCCTGCTGGAAAATTTGATGATCAAAAGTATCTTTATTTGATGATCATTTGTATCAAAAGATGTTTGGTGGTCAAAAAAATTGATACCCTTTAACAAAAATAATTAAAGAATAAATCGAGTATAGAACTGCTACGAAATACATTTTAAATTTAGACTAAATTCACTTGTTATTTTATTTATTTCGAGCTTTCGGTATCTACTCATACCATCAGTGGAAAAACATATGACAAAGTGAGAAAATTCTAGCACGCAAGGTGAATTGGAGGAGGATGGGTTATAAAAGAAAGCTTATTTACACACTATGCCTATGATAAAGGAATAAATGACATCAAACATAAAACTGCACGTGTTCGGGTGATAAAAGTGTCATTAAGGGCATATTTTATGAAGAAACGTTTGATGAATAATACAGTGGACTATTATGTATTCTATTCTCCTCTGTTCTTGCGAAATTACCATTTTGTATCTATAGTCAAGATTTCTCTCTTTGTCATATGTTTTCTTGATGATGGTAGGAGTACATACCGAAAGCTCAAATAAATATAATAACAAGTGAATTTAGTTTAAATTCAAAATGTATTTTGTAGCAGTTCTATACTCGATTTATACTTTTTTATTCCCAAGTGGCACCTCAACAAGTTAATTAAAGAATCATTGTTGACAATTAGCACAAACACAATTGAACGACTCCTCCTCAGCTCTTTTCTCGTCAGATAGTTCTTGTATAGAGTATTAAGAAAATCATCCTCATCCTCATATGATTCATAACCACTATTTGTTTACGATTCGAAGGATATAGTAATAACAAGTTGTAAAGTTAGCCATCTACATCTACAAGAGCCAATTTTATTAAGAGAAATTGATGCGCTACACGATCAAACGGTTTTTTGAAATCCATGGTGAGATCAACATTTTTCCTTCAAGTAACTTCCCGATTTCGCCCGTAATCTATAAAAGAGCATCTGTTGCAGAGGAGAGTGGACGAAAATCGAACTGAGTATATGAACAAAATTTAACATCAGTTAAATACTTTAAAAGAGTGTCATGGATCAGAATTTCAAAAAATTTCCTCTACTATTGTCAGCCTAATAGCTAAAATGACTTTGTTTCGCAGATTTTGTATAATAAACTCAATTCTGGACTCGGCTTTCATGTTTAATTCGTTGAAGTTTTCTATTTCTGAGGTAAATCAAATTCAAAATGTTTTTTGGACAAACATAAACAGCTATCTTTTGAATGCTTTATTTCAAATCCTGTATTCTTGATCAAGTACTTGTCAAGTGCTTAAGTTGTCATGTACTGCTCCAGTGCTCATCAAGCAATCAAGTACGTGTACCAAATGCATCCACTAGAGTATGTATTTTTGTTTGTATGTTATTGATATCATAATATTTATATTATTATTATTATGGATAATATTGGTGTATTATTTTGACTAAACGTTTTATTTTATTTTATTCACTGTAGTCAGTATCCAATCAGTGTGATGCACAAACGTTTGTACCAATGGAGAATGTTACGTTTTTTGTATTGAATAACAAATACTAATAATCTTTAGGTTAACAGCAGGACTTTCATAACAAATTTTACTGTGTTCACCTTTTAATTTATTTTATAAGTTAAAAAATGAATAGTCAACTGGCTAAAAATACAAGTCAGACATTTACTGATGAATTCGCGGTGTTGTCTGAGTTTGTTTCCTTTTTTGTCCTTGACACAAAAAATGCATCTCACGCTCAACATTCATAATTCTTCAAGTATTCATTTGTATAATCAAGTGGAATTGGACCACTACGTTTGTTTTTCTAGTTTCTAATCAGAATTGAGGATCTAATAATCGCTGTATAAAACCTACAATTCCGTGTAATTCGTGCTCTATGCCACCCAAACGATAACGGGCCACTGTTGATCAAACGGCATTTAGCATGTGAGAGATCAGTCCCATAAAGTCGACACAGATAGCCAGTGACATACCGGAAAATCGAACCGAGATATCTAACCTAATTAATAGTATTGATTCACATACTTTTTTCAATTTCGCGGTTACTACAAACCACAGAGAATAATAAATAACTTACAGTAGTATGTTATGACTTTTCCTAGCGCTGGAAAGTTTTGTTAAAAGAGAACATCTATCTAAAATGAAGAGGATAAAGTTGGAAGATACTATTATGTACTTATATAGCTTAGATATGGGTATGGGAAATATTGCAAACCACTTCTGGGGAAAATCTCTTAAGATAAAACAAACAGGCAAAAAGAAAGAAAGAAAAAAGTGTTTTTCGACTCTTATCCAAAGTCTGATAGCCGTTTCTTATAAGATTATGCTTTGGATAAGAGTCAGAAAAAACTTTTTTCTTTCTTTCTTTTGTTTTATCTAAAGGGGTTTTCCCCAGAAGTGGTTTGCAATATTTCCCATATCCATATCTAAGCTATATAAGTAAACAATAGTATCTTCTAACTTTATTCTCTTCATTTTAGGGAAGTCGTCAAAATTCGCATCGGTGAATTTATTCACCGGTAACTGGATTGGAAAGAAAATTGAGAACAGTATTATTCAATCCGCCTAAAGGAAGGAATATAGAATTATCGTATAACAGAAAGGACATGTATGTATATATTCTTTTTTGTACTATACTTGACTAAATCTATTTGTATATTCAACCGGTATTATTTGATGTTACGAAATTGTTTTAATCAGCATCTATAGTTAAACGAAGAATATAGAAAACAAGGACATTAAATATAAATATTTTATTTCTGACATAAGAGAAATTTTCAGAAAAAAGCTTAACCTTTATTTTTTTTATGCAAAAATAGTTAGACATATTCCAGAGATATACATAATTCGTTAGCATTACGAATTGTACTCTAGATCCAGTCTTCTTTTAGGAAAGGGTACCGTTCAGTTTTTGAGTTATACGACTGCCAATATCACTGTTCAACTTTTGAAAACTTTAGTTTCGATGAAAATTTCAGAAAATTTAACACGTTATAAGTTTGTTGATACTTTTTGTAAATTAATCTTGGATGTATTATTTTTTCTCATTCAATGTGTATAAGGCACTATTTTTATTATTTTCTTTAAAATGATTAGAAAGGTCGAAAATTATCGTTCATCTTTAATATATTCAAGGAAGAGAGTGCCCATTCTAAACTTATTTCGTATTCTCCCAACTGGCAACGTATTTTCAGAAAAAGTATTAATCAAAGAAAGACAGAAAAACTGTGACGCTATGACACTTTCGAGTGCCACAGCGTCACGGTTTTTCTGTTTTTTCTTTGATTAATACAGATTAATTAGAATAGTTTCAAACTTAAAAAGCTATCAAAATCTTGTAGAGCAAACAATTTTCTACAAACTGGTATGCTTGCTCATCTTCACTCTTTTAGACATTTTTCTGATAGCCCCAAAATCGATTTTTTGGGCTGTTTGTACAACAGCTGTATTTTCATAACGAATCAACGTTCAGATCCGAGACACTTTTCATTTTGTAGAGAAATGCTCAATCTACTTAATTATCTAGTTGCAATTTTAGATTAGTTGGTAACTTTATTGCAATAATTTTTTGAAAATGAGCCAGAAAGGGGGCCGTTAGCTGGACAAGCCGAGTACAGAAAAGGATATATACATACATGTTCTTTCTCTTATACGATAATTCCATATTCTTTTCTTCAGGCAGATTGAATAATACTGTTCTCAATTTTCTTTCCAATCCAGTTACCGATGAATTTATTCACCGGTGAATAAATGCACCGATTCGAATTCCCTTCGATAGATGTTCTCTTTTAACAAAACTTTACAGTGCCAGGAAAAGTCATAACACGAGCATAGCATACTACTGTAAGTTATTTATTATTCTCTGTGGTTTGTGGTAACCGCAAAATCGGAAAAAGTACGTGAACGAATACTATTAATTAGGCTAGATATCTCACGAGGGGACCTTTTCAGATGTCAACCTCCGATTTCAAGGATTTATATGTCGAGTGATAGAGGATAGTGAGCTAGTAAAAACCCTAAAAGGATTTGACCCCTTGTCGCTTCTTTCAAAAGTTACGGAAGTTTTTCTCGTGTTTCCTAGTGAAACAAGAAAAAATTTTAAATTTTAGAATTCTCTCAAGAAAAGGAATTAAGAGTTCAATTTTTTTCTGTGGCTCTTCTATATGTCTCTGATATTCATAGAAAGTTTAAATATTTCAATTGATTTTGTTTCGCAGTTATAAAACGTTTGAGTTTTCCAAAGATTTGCTGTTGGATACGTTCACAATGAAAGAGCGATAAAATCGTCAGTTCTTTATAAAAACTGCGAAAAATGTAAGATCTGAAACGGTTTTTATGCCTTATTTCTGTTCTGAAACCAAAAAAAGTGGCTTCAGGCTGATCGTGGATTATAGATTCACCAGAAACATCCTTGCAAACCGGAGTTTTAGAACACCAAAGTCATATAATTTCGATTATTCAGCATGTGCACTAGTCAAAAGCACCTCATGAATACTTGAAGAGTTATGAATGTTGAGCATGAGGTCCATTTTTTGTGTCAAGGACAAAATATTTTGTTGTTAAACATTGAAGAATGAAATCTGATATTAAATTCGGAAAGATTTCTCGGATTTCAGGGAGCGAAAGAGGTGATCGTGAGTAAAATTCTAGACGGTTCGGAGATAAATGAGTTCTTCGTAAACATGAGGAATTATGTGGAGCGTAAAAGGTTTTAGAAAAACAGTTTTTTCTTTAACTCTTGAATTCGTTTGCTATGCAATCCAAACACGCCTTTGCTTGATAACTCACTACAGCATAACTATCTGTATCCCTTTAGACAGTCACACAAACAGTTTTTCTTTTTTCAGTCAATTCTTATCACCATTTAAACTTAATCTTTTCCGGTTTGTGGAGAGTTGATTCAAAGTATTCGTGATCGGTCAATTATATAAACCTCAATTTTGATCTAACTGTTCAGCATTTACAGTAAGACTTTATATAAAAATAAGCAAATTTTCTTTTCTAACGTAGTTGAGCGTCACCAACTATTGAGACGGATGAATCAGCAACTGGAAAACATATGATTCATCTATGAATCACCCACTTAGTAATTGTGCCAGAAAATCGAGAAAATACTGATTATTCATATTACTCAAATTAGTAATTGAGGAGTATAAGTAGTTTGTTTCTTTTTCGGTCTTAGATTTTCACTTCTCTTTCCATCTACGTGAAAGATGTCAGCAACAAGTATCTTTGATCCAGCTCATGTCCAGTCAGCAGTTATGAAGAAAGATCAAAAATTTAGCCAGATAAACAAAACATATTATCAAACTTTTGGTGTATTACTTGAAAACATGAAAAAGGATCTAATTAGAAAAGAAGAAACCACTATCATTCCCATTACTGAAGCAAAATCCATAATACTGGAACAAGATGAAGTAAAACAAGCTGTCAAACGAAAACATCAAGAGTGTGATGATGAAATACAATCTCAAAAATCTTTAGCAATCAGTATTTCTGTACCAAAATTATTTCAAGAATTACCGATAACAGACGATATTCGTAAACGTACATTTTCTCACTGGCCACTTAAACTACCGTCGAAAGCACAAATGGTTGAGAGTGGATTTTTTAACTGCAATGTCAGCGATCGAGTCATTTGCATCTATTGTGATTTGATCTGTCAACAATGGGTACATACTGATGATCCAAGTGAAATTCATATGATCTTGTCACCCAACTGTTGTTTTGTCAAATCAAATTTAGTTTCATCAGCTACAAAATCGAGAGCTATTCTGAATGAAGCACCAATCCTTTCGTCGAACGGTGTAATTGTTCTAACTCAAGCATGTAATAAACAATATATTGAGATATCGAAGCGACAAGCGACATATGCAACTTGGCCATGTGAGCAACCTTCACCAGCTGTTGAGGAATTAGTTAAGGCAGGTTTTTTCTACTCTGGTGCAAAGACAATTGTTGTTTGCTTTTACTGCAATGGATCATTACAAAACTGGGGCGAAAAAGATAATCCGATGATCGAACATGCTCGATGGTTTCCTCATTGTGCTTATATTAAACAATTGTGTGGAGACGATTTATACCAAAAGATTCAATAATCCAAACGATTAGCTCAACGATGTAGGTTAAAAAACGAACGAAATCAAGAATTGATAGGACTTAGCTAGGGCAGATATCGTTTAAAATTGATACTAATCTTTTTTCCTGAAGAAGATACTCTTCGAATATCATTCATATTTCTAATGAGATCGTTTAACTGTTTCATATTTAGCTCAACTGAACAACGCTCAGCAACAAAATCTTGCGTTGATTTCTACTATAATGACAAATGGAACAACTGCTAATCCAAATAATTTCTTTGGTCACTTACAAATTCTAGATGATAATACATTATCACGATTCGTTGCTGCAAGATTAGATTTACCTGTATCACTACATCTGTTAAACAAGTTTAGATTATCGATTATCAAACGTTGTTACGAAGATCAATTAAGATTGAAACGTATGGTTAGATATAACTCTCCTTAGCGAAAATATCTTTCCCATTCTCCTGGCAAAGTCTTGTTTCACAAAATATCTGAAATCTCGTTTTATTTGGCAGGAAAGCGTAATTTTTTCTCTTAAATTCAAATCAGAAATCAGATCTTCACTCAAGAGGGGCTCTACACCCCTTCAATCTTTTCTACGAGGATTATTATTATGGGCGCCAAAATATAAGGCAGATTGTTATTTTTGAATAACTCGAAGATGGTGAAAAATAGAGACCTGCGGTTTTTGGCAGTCGAAAGAGGACAGATTAGCCTATATTTTCATGTGCAGAAACATTTTTTGAAAAAATTTTTCAAACCGATTTTTCAGAAAATCTCTGGAGGGATAGTTCAAAGTGTTCTCTACAAAATAAGATCTGACTAAAAGTTTCATTTTGCTTAGTCTGAGAGCTTCGAATGTTTTTCCCGAAGCCCTAAAACGTCTCTATTCTTCGCTCTAAGACCTTCAGGAATGCATGAACACATAGGTTATCGACGATGAATCTCGTGGCAATGTTAGTTTTCAAAACAAAACGCAAGAACTGAGTGAAAACCTATACTAGATAAAATAATCCATTGTCATCGAAACGTCGAGCTTTTTTTAAATTTTTTGTTTATTTGTTTTAAAAAAAAGTTAAAAAGCAAAAAACAAAAAGCTCGACGTTGAATCACGGCTATGACTACTTGCAACTAACTTTGTTCCAACAACTTTTTTCAAAAATCTAACCCTGCTGAATTATCGCTGGCAAGGTTATTTTAAAAACACTTTTTTTCTCCCCAGCAAAATACATGCGGAAAATTTTTTTATAATTAAGTTTTGATCCCTTTATCGGCTTTTCCGGCCATACATATAGATTATCCTGGAAGAGGGCATCAAATTGTACAACAGAGCCCCCTTAAGAAATTTGATTTCTTGTTTCAAAAAATGTAGAATCTGATTTCTTGGTGCAAGCAATTTCCTTTCTTGCTCCATGAAGTACAAGAAGCACAAGAAATAATACTATTTCATTCAAGAAAAACAAGAAGGGTACTCCTTGCCTTCTTGACTCAAGATCTTGTGACCAAGAAAAGAAGAAACGCTTCTTGGCTCAAGACATATCCCAATTTCTCCGTTTTTCCCTCTTTCTTGCAGCTTCTTGGGTCAACTATTATCAGATTTTACTAATGTTCTCATAACTTTATAAAATTACTTTCGCATTCTAGTTAACGATTTTGCAAGTGATAATGATTTGCATATGGCCTGTTTGATCCTCCACAAGCAAATTGAAATAATTGACGGCAAAAAAGAAAACATAATCATTCCGTCGAAAAAACTGCAACAAATAACTGAAAGAAGCAAACAAGGTATGTGATTTAAAAGAGTAACATTGCAATAGAAAATTTATTTCTGATTTAAGCAGAAGCTGAGGTACAGATAGCATCCGTACAACTATGTTCAAATGAAAACAAGTTGGATGTTGAAGAAAAGGAAGAACATTCACCAATGATAGCATCGATTAACAATGTAACATCTTTAGGTATGAATACAACTGCAATTATTGTTAAGAATAGTAAGACTTCAGAATGTGTAGCATTTGAAACTGAGCTCCAATAGATTTTGACAGTTTTTCAGCTGTTAATTCAAAACTGCTAAAGACATGTCTAGAAAATACTGTCTAGACAGTATTTTCTAGCAAATGCGATAACATGTTATCTGTTTCTAATCGATTTGTGCCTTTAGACGAGAAACCGATTCGCAAAGATGAGCAATTAAATGACACAAATGTTTGTGTGTCATGCACTAATGAAAAACAACTGGCTTGTATCCCTTGCCGTCATTTAACAACATGCGTGTCCTGTGGTCCTAAGCTTCTAACATGTCCAATATGTCGGCGAAAAATTGAAGCTTTCATTCGAGTTTACATCTAGCACTACTTCAACATTCAATCAAAATAATTAAATTTCATGAAAAACATTTCTGCGAAATTTTATTAAAAGAACTGGTAAAAGCAGGAGTAAATGGAACTTTGTTGGATTGGTTTAGGTCTGTTGGAGATAAACTCTCCTAGTATGGGAAATGACAGAATGTTTTACGATTAAAAAATGCAATCATTAGCCGATGCATATATGTTAGGTAAGGTGAAATTGATTGGGTAAATCTATTAAATTAAATAAAGTTTTTAATTAGAAGCTTTGTAGCGTTTCTGTTTCGGTCTAATGCCTCTGAAAAATTTCTCTGGTTTGTCTGATATACAAAATTTGCTAGACTTCATGTCAAGTTGGTGCACAACTAACGAAATAGATCTAAATATCGATAAATGTAGCTATATGCCTGTCTCGAATTCAGTTTTGCCGGAGCGACTAGCGCTCCTTCTTTTGGCAGGGAAACAAATTGAGACAGAAAATAATATTAAGCTACTAGGTGTATATCTTTCGTCGGATCTTACGTGAAAATACTACTCGACGGTGTAGGCAAACGTTAGGTGCCATGAACCGAATGTTTAAATCTGCTCCATGTTTTATTCGACTTCATATATACAAAACGTGCATTTTACCTCTTATTGCTGTGTAGTATTTGACAGTAACTATCTAATACAGTTAAACCAACTAACCTCGGTGCACAAGTTAGCTGCTCGCGTAATATTAAGTGACTTCGTTTCTGATAGTTCTTCTCATTGCCAAAATTACAGTTACAAGATCTTGTCACAAAAAAAAAAATTTCCAGGCTGATCTTATTTCACAAAATCATTATCGGACGAAGTGCGCTTTCACGTTTTTCTTTAGTAAGTCTACTTACTACTTGAACATCTCTACAGCCGTCTAATCGATGTCTTTGGCAAGTGCCTACATATAAACGTAAAACTACTAGCTCATCGTTCTTACCAAGAACGATACAGGAACGGAATCAGTTACCGAGGGAGGTCATAGCCGCATTTAAGATCGAACTTTTAAGCGTGCATTGCCGAAACATCTTTTTTCTCAAAGAAGTGTCTCTTTTCCTCAATTAAGCCATATATTTGTTAAATTTCTCTTTTTTGTTCGGTATGATCTAGACAAAGTTTCTTTTAAACTTTTATCATCACCAAGTCAGCTTTAAGATTATGGACTAAATAAAATTATGTACTTACTTATTTACTATTTTGCCACCTTCACTTGTCACAAAATTGCTTTTCAGTCAAATCTGATATACTCTTTCAAAACTTTTACTCGACATATATATCTGTCGTGCTTTATTCAGTCAGATAGAGAGAAGTGAAATGCTTTTGTGACGGATAATACTAAGGGTGTTCCAAAAGTAATGGCAACATGCTTTATTACCATTTAAAAATTAAAAACTTTCAAAAACTAAGCAATGCATAATAAAGTATATTCAATAAGCTTTCGAATGATATATAATACTTG
>CAJNOQ010009367.1:0-10340 GCA_905250885.1 Didymodactylos carnosus
TAAGCGAATCACAAGAGAGAGAAGTAGAAAATTATTTTTTACAGAAGGGAGAAAATATTCAAAGAGATGATCTGAAATATCTACCGCTGCAGAGAGACAAAAAGCTAAGCAAACGTTTTCTGTAGGCTCGGGATAGATGTCGCCCGATAGCAGTCAACTGTGATAATACAAAGAAAGTCAGCTACGGATAGGATCATAAAACTTACTGTGTATAGAGAGTCTATCATAGCGAATCGATTAAAAATAGTTCCAATCTTCTTAGGATCCGTAGAGGGTGTCCAGAAAAGCTTTTAGCTTTATTTACAATAGACGGTTTTTCCATGGAAGCAGAGAAGTTCACAGCGTTTCTCAGCTATAGTAGCTGCGAACGCCGATCGAAGGGAGGCGTGAGCATTGCTTTGAGTTCAGAAATATTTTTAGACCTCAGGGATCTTTTGCCTTTTATATTTATATTAGATTACGAACCTTACACATGAAAACAGAAAAACATCAGGAAAGCTTAGTTAGACCCCCAGCGAGCGCCGACCGAAGGAAGGCGTGAGCATGTCTTCGATTTAAAAGTCACGAAAGGGAGTTCAGTAGCGCAGATCCAGGTTATTAAAGTCAAGGGACCGAGCGAGTGGAGACGAGCGTTACCTTGTATATTATTGATTACCACGTTTTCTCTTTAAAAAATCTTTAAAAAGATGTTGAAAAAGTAGAATGACAACTTGCGTCTGTCAATGAATACATTAATGATGTTTACCGTACTCTAGAAATCTGAGAGTTTTTTTTTCAGGAAAAAATTACTGATGCATCAATGGTAACGTTTAATTCTAATTTTAGAAGAAATTTTTCTCTGCCCTTTTTGTAAAATAGGCAGACTATCTATAAGCAAATGATTGCACAATCTAACTGAATACAAGATTTTTACAAATTTAAATAAGGCAAGACATAGGACGTAAAATCAGTCGTCCTTCATATCTCTACTGCATTCATATAGATGAGATATTTTTACAAAAGAGAAAAGATCGTTAGTAAATATCAAAAATTCATAAGAGTATTTCAAGCACGCAAGATTAAATTAAAAGCATGGCAAGAATATTTTTTTTAAAATTTTATTGAAAATAAATAGTCGGTCGGTTCAGTCTCTATCGAGAAAATAAGCAAGATGAACAACATGCGAAATCTCATTTACTTCGAAGTTCTCCCAGATGTTTAGTGTCAGATTGCGCTAGTGTGTATATTTTTCTATTTAAAAACTTACTCTTGAATATAGGGATAGAGCGAATATTTTTCTTTGAACGCTGATGCAAAAATCTTCTCAAAATGCCTATTGGTTTTTGAGTCCGATACAAAATGTGGGGAGCCCCCTTCGAGTGTCTTTTTCTGCCTCAAAGTACTCTGAATGAAGTTTGGTTTACCATAAAAATCATTTAAGCAAAATAGGGAAAATATTTAGATGGATTACAGAATAAGCAGAGGCAGCAACTCAAAATATATTATTATCAAAATATTGTTGCTTGAAAATTATGCAAATTTTGAAGATTATAACTCATGTGTTGGTAGCAGATACGATTTACATTGAGCCCTCATGATGTCTCTGATTGATCACACCATATCATGGTATGTTTCACATGATCACCGTCCAAAAACCTTGATTAGTTTCATTATCCTCCCCTATACAATCATATACATTGTATATCAACAAAACTATTGTTGCATATACATTGAGCATATTTCATCTTGTCTTCTTTTTTGTTCTTGTCGATGACATTCACCGAGTATATCTCAAATGATATCAACGGATGAGAAGATGGAAGTTTTACTCACAATTTTTCTCTTTATTGTGGTGGTTAAAGATCGAAGGTGTTTATTCAACCATATCGAATCATTTAACAATACATTGTCGAGAATACATAAAATGGACACGATATAGTTAAATAAGATTTGTGCTAAAAAGGTAGGGTTCATAGACATGGTTCATAGACCTGGTCACGTGTTAGAATAAACTAATAAAACTAGAAAATATAAACAGGTAAAAACTCAGGCGATAGAAGTTCTTTAATTGTCAATAGAACCAACGTCGACTATGGCATATACATTGATGTCAAACAAAGCGATTTCAGAACAAGGAGAGCACTTTTCTGCACCAAAAACACTGGACAATTGTCAACGTTATCTAATAAGCTATCATTCAAAAAAAAGCACTGATATTTAAACGTGTAGTTTCGGTTAATATTAAAGCTGATCAGACGTAGCCTTCACCGTAAAGTCAGATCGTCAAAAACTTTTTTGTTTTGTGGTTGTATCCTCCCTCTACCCGCTATAGAAATTCTGGCTACATGACTAATCAAATGGGAGATTGTTTGAGGTAAACAAAATCGATTTCAACGTTTATTTGTAGATATTCTACAGTAGTGTAAACAGAGCAAATAATGCTCCGAAATCCACCACATAACTTACCCCCTGATTTCAATCAGAATTTCGCCTCATTCTCTCTGGGAGCCGGGCAATCGAATTATGGACAATTTCAAGAACAACGACCAGCCGGTACCTATTCTACCAATTTGAGTATGATGCCATGGCAAACACCCGAAGATTTGCAACAAACATATCAACATGGCCATCCAATTGTTCGACAATTTAACAATAGTGTTATTGACGATTATTACAAAAAATTCTTGAGACCAATTACAGACTATGTCGCAATACCAACAAATGGTCAACCCACATATGTTTATCAAAATTTGACCACGAATGGACAACTAACGAGCGTGCAGCAAACAGCAGGTATGGCAAAAAATAGCACTTTCTTCCCTCTCATACTATGCTGTTCGTCTGATAGATCAATCGAACGGATATCAAAATCCTGTTAGTCAGCTCGTCCAAGCACAAAAACCGACGGATTATGTAGAGGAAAAGAAACACAAGAAAAAGCATAAGAAAAAATCATCATCCAAATTAAATGGAGAATTGAAGACAGAAGAAACAAGCAACAATACGTTGTCAATCGCTGATCAAAAACAAGAAACAACAGATCAAGATAAACAATCTGAAACATTAACGGTAAAGAACGCATCAGATACTCATCATACCGACCGTAGTTCGAGCAAAAAGAAAAGTAGCAGCTCAAAATCGCATAAAAGATCATCATCCGGCCCCATTCCGCAGCATACATCGTCAGCAGCGAATCCTATTCAGACACAACACAGCCAGCCACAGCAGGTTGAGTATCAACAACAAGTACCACCAGCACAACAATTTCGCTATCAACCACCTATTGATCCTTTCCAAAAAATGAGACATATTGTCCAACCAACAGCACCTCCGACAGTGAACTATGGGTAAAACCATGTAGTATTTGTAACTATCTTACTTTATTTTCTGTTTTCACTAGACCAAGTCAAGCCAGTTTACCAATGAAAAACGAAATGAATCCTGTTGTCTATTTTGAAATTGAAATTGATGATGATCCACGAGGCCGTCTTGTTATGGAACTATTTCAACATGCTCTACCACGTACAGCACAAAATTTTCTAGCACTGACAACAAATCAGCTGGGTTATGGATACCGTTTGTCTTATTTTCATCGTATAATACCAGGTTTTATGGCCCAGGCGGGTGATTTTGAACGTTCGGATGGTAAGTAGCATAGATCTGATAAATATATTCTTTTATTATTGATATTCTCATTCAGGTACAGGTGGTTATTCCATATATGGCGATAAATTTGAAGACGAAGGCTTTATGTTTCGACATGATCGTCCTGGTCTCTTGTCAATGGCGAATAGTGGTCCGCATACGAATGGTTCACAGTTTTTCGTTACATTTGTCCCCTGTCCTCATTTGGATAATAAACATGTTGTGTTTGGACAATTAATACAAGGGTTTCATTTGTTAAAAGATTTGGAGATGAGCGGTTCGGACGGCGGCGAAGTTACAAGAGAAGTGAAAATAGCTGATAGTGGTCGGTTGCAATGAACAGTGATAAACGATAAAATGCGTCCTAAACAATATCAACATCCATTTACTAACTATACTGAATCTGTTTTTTTGCACATAGTATTTTCCTACACTAACGTAGTCAGTATTTCGTTCCAGCATTTATCTGTCAACGGTTCATGAAACAAATTATTGTTTCTTTTTCATTTCTCAACTTAAAAGCACCTTGAGTTATGATTTCTACGAATCTAAACGCTTTTTTACTTTCTCTGGGAATAAAATTCTTATATAAAAATGAACTTTCATACACTTTCACCGGAGTATTTATTGATTACTGAGCGTGATCCATAGATATTAAAATATATTCTCGAGATTCTTTTATTATTGAACTATAACGCTAAATTTCGAATTTCTGTTCATATCGATTCCAGTATAAATTGGGGCGTAAGATGGAAAAGACGCGCTCGTAAGAAACCTATATACTTCCTGATGTGATCATATAAAAACCCTACTAGGATCCTTTTAGGATTTAGTTGTTTGTAGAGAAAACCTTCAACGGTATGTCTATAGAATAAAACAAAATTTAGTCAAGTATTGACAGTGTTATTAATCAATTAAATTTAAATTTTAATTAAAATTTGAATTGCTAGTCCCCGTTTTGGAAAGCTTACAGTTCAATCAAAAATAAACGCAGAAGTGTCGTTGTTGCGTAGCTTGTGAGCCAATGATCAATGCTTATAGTTTCATTAAAAAAAATTTTAAATTACTTTTTTAGAGTATGATATTATAATTAATAAGTGCCAATTAATGTTGATTAGCGTCACTCTGATAGATTACACCTTTATTTATAAGTTACTGATTTCTTGATGATCGTGACGGAATATACCACTTGATAGGGATTTTTAAGCGCTACAAAACCCTGTACTTGCTTTCTCAAAAATTTACTAATTAGCAGTTATTTTAACCGATTTTTATATAAATTGGACGTCTATGCGATTTATTACCGTGTGCCCACAAAAGCCAAATTTTGAATAACTTTTGATTGACAATAGCTAGAAAGTTGTGCTTTCCATCATTCGATAGCCAGGATAGCGCCAAATCTTTATGTAACAACCGAGCTTTTCAAAACTTGTTGAAAATCCGGTTCCAGAGGATCTGGGGTGATAAAAAAACCGAACCCGAAATCCCACCAAAATATGATGTTTCGTTTGATACTATCAACAGTCTACAGTTTAAACAATAGTTTCTTCAGCTGACGTAATGTGAAACAGCGCACCTCTCTACATATTTCTGAAAAGTTGTTGAATAAAAACCTTTTCCTAAAGTAACTAAAAAAATTAAGTTTAAAAATTAAATTTTTTCAACAATATTCTTCATTTTAAAATTTAAATATCTTGGTCAGCATAATACATAAACAAAATATTCTTTTTATCATTCGATACCCAATTTAATTCTCTACAATCGATATAAGATTAGTTTTTTCAAACATTGCTTTCTCAGTTTGTTATAATAATAATACCGGGAAAAAATAAGGATATTTCGTGCATGTATTATACCGGTTTCCTTATATGGATATAAAGTGTGATTCCCAACGGTGGATCAAGAAAAATGCCTGAGCATATTCTGTATGATATGTCTCAGAACATTGATCGAATGATTCAGGAAGGTAGAACGTCGAATGAAAATGTTTCAAAAATAACAGGTCAACTGCGGTTAGGCAACATTATGAAAAGACATGGATTCCAGTGGTTTGGGTACTTGAACACAATGGAAAATACAAACATGCAGATGTCACTAGTAAAGAAAATCGTGTTCTCTTATTTTTCTGACTTCAAACGACCGCGAAATACCGGTGTAAGAAAATGGTGCACCGCGGTGAAAAGATGAGGTCAGATGTGATATCGAGAACTCTTTCAAATCCAAGACTGAAGAAGAGACCTAATGGAAAAAGTAAAGGACGTGAGCTGATCAATAAATCTATACAAGTGAAACCCGTACGTCAGTATATCAAAACCATATTACGGGAGTATACAGAGTGAGCAAAAACATGAAGAGCGGAAGAGCAAGCAAAAGCCAAAGGTGGTTACAGCTAGGGCTGGCTGTTTACCATTACTGTTACTAGTAACAAGTAACAATTTTGTTACTTATTACTGGTAATTGAACACATCATTAGATACAATTTTTTATTCTAAGAACCCCTTTCAAACTCGTTTTTCAAAAAAGTTCATTTTTCATCCAAAAATCCTGATTTTGAACTTTTCAGAAACTGAATTTTTAACCAAAAACATTTTTTAAAACAAATTTCTAAAAATATACTTTTGTAGAGAATTCAATTTCAAACTGGCGTATTTGTTTTTGAGTTTACTTGCTGTGTACAATTTTTACATAGTTGTACAGTTTCCGACTTACTACCCAGTTTTTGAGCTCTTATTTTAATACAGCAACTTGATTTTTGCGCAGATCGATCAAATATACAAAGAACACAGGAAGCTGTGAAAATAAAAGCTTCACTATCGTGTTAAGTGCCTCAAATATGCTTGACAAAAAGTGCGTAACACCGTGACGTTTTTATTTTGCATCTTTCTCCGTAGCGAAAAGCGCTAGAAGAAATTTCTTTTTACCGTTAGATAGTGAGAGTAATAGAGATACTTACTTGGAGCCAGAAAAATGAATACACTTGTCCATAATATACTAACTACCCAAGCACAAAAAAAAATCATGAAGCGGGCGCTGCATCTAGATTAAAAGGTACATTTATCTAGATGCAGCTAGATTGAAGCTAGTTTCAATTGGGTACAACTAGTTGCTATCGATTAATCGGGCATTTCATTGCTCGATTAATTGGCCCATGCAGTGACCGTTTCAGCTAGTACACAATTTCAGCCAGCATGCAGCTAGATAAATGTACCTTTTAATCTAGTTAATCTAGCTGTAAGTGGCCGCTGCAGCTACTTCTGCAGCTAGATTTTCTCGCTTACTTAGTTTTGCTTGGATATTTAGATAAAATGAAAAGACAACATTACTCACGATATGAGTAAAATTAAGGAAATTTCGTCTAATAGGAAACCAAGTGTTTTTGTGAGTCTTCTGAACTGTTCTAAGTTTGAAGATATATTAAAAATGTAGTTGTAAAAATGTATCCGCAGTGCAATGCATACGCTATTATATATCATGTGACTATTTAATTTAACTAAAACTCTATACATTAGGAGTATACTGTGTATTTGCTGAAAATTTCTTTTTACCGTTAGATAGCCCGTCAATTACTCTATACATTTTGCTCTAGAAGTTTCCTTTTCACATAATTAACTTCACAGGAGATTAAAGAATTCCCAAGAGCACTCGAAAAAAAGGGTCTTTTTTCGTAACGCCGTGACGCGACACTAAAATCCTTCTCAAAGCCCAGTGCAACACCCCGAAAACTTCATTTTCACAGCATAAGTAGAGCATGGTGAACTGCATCGATTGACGTTTGAACGAATTTTCTAGCTACTTTAGTTTCCGAGATAACGGAAGTTTAGTGCGTCAAAAACGCAACGGCGTAACGTATGGACAAGCCGAGCCACCCCTTGTTACAGCTCAACTCAAAGTAACAGAGATACTTACTTGGAGCCAGAAAAATGAATACACTTGTCCATAATGTACTAACTATTTCAAGTCGCAAAAGATTATCAAACATGTGAAAGCTTGTGCAAACGACTGATGTAAGCAAAAACAGAATACCAAGCTTTAGCCGAGTAACTATAATGGAATGTTGAAAAAGCTGGATACTAATGCTTTGTTGTGTTTTATGTTCTATGAAGAATAAACTGAAAATAAACCAAACGAACTTCCTTGCATTCTTGATGATGCACCAAAAATTTATCTTTTTATTTTCAATTGTACTTTTTCATCTTTACTCTATACCGCAGGTGAAGGACATGTTATCTATCAAACTTTATTTTATAAGAACCAATAGATTTTGAACTTCTCTTTCACACAAAAAGATAATTTAAAGTGCTGTGCTGACCAAGAGAGAGTATGGTGGACTAAAATAGCGATTTTAGCACTCAGTTCTCGTGTATCATTAATACGATTTTTAATTAATTAATTTTAGCTTCCAAATTTGCATTCAATATATAAATTTTGCTAATTCTATGTATGTTCCAGTTGGCTGCCGATGGTCAGGTGTATAATTATTTGAAATGTTTGTGAACTTCGGTTAGTTGTCAAAATAAAGACCATGTTGTAGACTATACGACGCAGACTATCCAAAAACTTAGGATTAGTACATCCAATAATGCTAATTTTATTAGAATTGAGCTCACATCAATAACACGTCTATAAACCAATTGTAAATATTTGCATGTTGAGTAGCATCTTGCAACATCTAGAGTACACGAAAAACGAAATTGCTTTTAATTACCAAGTTTTCTGTAAGAATGGCAATGTTAATTCTAACGATAACTGCAAGTGTTTTTAGTAATTCTAATGATGTCTAAAAATCTTTTCTAATATAACTAATCCAATCATTTTTCAAAATACAGTTGACCGCTGTTAATTTTATAAATTAAATACCAGTGTTTTGAGTCATTCATTGTAAACATACGTATATAAATAATAAGATCAACTATTTATAATTAGATTTGGTAAAAAATATAATGATTCATGATAACCATATTTGTTTGGACTTTTCCATTCCTCAGGTCCATACTGTTCTTGAAGAAATGTAATGGGGACAATCTGAAATGTGTAGTTTTGAAACAGTTCAATGTTTTCGGGTTTGAATATGCTGAAACGGAATCGACATTGTTTACGTGGAAAGGTATCACAGCGTCCATTATACCCTGCACACCAATAAGTATCTATTCCGTTGACTTTTTCGGGGTAAAATACGAATATATCAAAATGAATCATCGAATTGGGACATGTAAATGTCCATTCTTGGCCATCATCTATCCTTCCATAAGTGTAGAGCAGTTTAAAATTTAATTCCTCTAGAACTTTGAGAAGTTTGTCTGCTTTGTTTTCATAAACTAAATCGTGAATAAATAATCCGCTGTCAATATCATCAGAAGAGTCGAATGATCTATTTCGATGCCACATCAATGCTGAGCCAAATGTAATAAACCAATTCATAGATACATTATTAAATGCCCGTTGAATTTCAAGTAAACAATTTAGATGTGTTGAATTCGTATAAGCCATTTGAATCCATTTGTCAGCAATTTTTATATCATACAGTTTAGATAAATAATGAATGAGAATGATAATAATAATTAGTATGAAAACAGACCGTTTGAATAAGGCTCGAAGTTTGTTTTCACCAGTCATATAGTAGGCATTTCTTAAAAAACATTCATAATATTTGACAGATTTTTACCTTCTACTTTGTTAATCAAACAAGTTATTATACAATATGCTATCTGCGTGTAGGTCACAAAAGATAAAATGAAAAGACAACATTACTCACGATATGAGTAAAATTAAGGAAATTTCGTCTAATAGGAAACCAAGTGTTTTTGTGAGTCTTCTTAACTGTTATAAATTTGAAGATATATTAAAAATGTAGTTGTAAAAATGTATCCGCAGTGCAATGCATACGCTATTATATATCATGTGACTATTTAATTTAACTAAAACTCTATACATTAGGAGTATACTGTGTATTTACTGTAGAGTGTCACATTGTTGTTATCAAGGTTAATTATCTTTTAAAAGCAAGACAATGGAGTTTTTTACGCTCACTTTGTGGAGATCAGTGTAATTTAATTAGTATTAGTACACATCAAATAATACAATTCAAGCCTCTACAGCCGTTTCGGATTCAAAGCACCTTTTCCTCAAAGTTCGACTGGATTCCAAAGATTATTTTGTGAAACTCCTCCTATATTTCCGAAAGAAAGAGGAGTTGAAGTTTATACTCGAAAGCCCTTAATTTTGTCCATTTTTTTGAACCAAACTCCTGATTCAGATTTTCAACAAGATTCATCAATAAATGACATAACCACAACAAATAGATTACAGTACAAGAAGACAGATAAAAGTAGCTTCTGCTACTTATAAGATTGCAACACTGTCACCTTTATGCAATTATAAGAGAAAAAAAGAAAAAGACCTAAAAAATTACAATAATAAATAAAAAAAATGAGTGACTACATAGATAATGTGATTTTTACGGCACACCTGAAAAAGGAGAAAAAATAACAAGAAACAATAACATTTTGTAGAAAAATATTTTAGTCTATCTCTACATAAATAAAAATGTAATCAAGAAAGATGCTGCTACAGAAGCTTTTGTAATCGGACAGTAATTGTTTTGATCCCGTAAAAATTGCAGAATGGATCCCGTATACTAAAATTTCGATAAAAATAGTAGAAATGATCCCGGATTTAGAAAAAAAATATTTTCGACAGAATTGATCCCGGAATAAACT
>CAJNOQ010009368.1:0-10335 GCA_905250885.1 Didymodactylos carnosus
GAATTTTATTTTAGACTTTTCTTTACCGAGTTATAGGAAAAATACCGAAAAACTTTCAAAAAAACTATGTTTTTAAATTTTGGAAACCCCATAACTCGATAAAGAAACGTCTAAAACAAAATTCCAAAATTATACCTCTGCACAATGACCTTGGGTACCTCTGGTAAAATTTTTAACTCGATCGGATGAAATTTAAGGGAGTCGTACTGTGGTCCAATGGAACCCGGTAGCAAAAAAAGTAGTTTTCGAGAAAAAACGCATTTTGTACACAGGCCACTTTTTTCAGGGCATTTTCCAGATACTTATATCTCCACGAAAACTCATCAGAAAATTCGGAAAAACGTCTCATTGAGAAGAAAATACTTTCTTCTATCAGACTATACGTAAGAAAAAGCTCGAATGTACAGAAAAGGAGAGAAAAATTTATGAAACTAAAAAATTGAGTTTGGTAAAGAGAGGAATATCCTTAAGTGGAAAAGAAATGTCGGATTAATCAGTCGTTGCAGTGCCCATTTCTAGCTGGAACACAATTTCAATCTGCTTGCAGTCATATAAACGTATCTTTATTTTACCTGTAAACAGATACTGTAACTAGATTCTCTCGCCTACTTAGTTTTGCTTGAGATAGGAAAAACGCTTGTCAATCAATGTAGACCTTAGGGCGTAAAAGTGAAACTGCTCTTACACGTTAAAGCTATCACGTGTGATCTTGTACACAGTCATACAAAACAGTTCTATCATCTTGCCTCTAATTCGGTCGGAAACACATCTCGCCATGACTCTTCCACCAGAGGATGTATAAAATGATCTCTTTCAATCGAAGATGCCATATGAATATCAAAGTGTTTTAGAATATTTCTCAATGGCATCTTTTTTGTTAAGAAGAGGATAAACGAAAAATAGATGTCATGCACATCTGGAACATTTCATGCATATCGGCAAAGATACCATATCACAGTTTTATCACTTTCATCATATGGCATCTTTTTCCTTGCTTTTGTGACTTATGGTGGTGCTTTTCCATGTGTAAACTTCAACCCCTGTTTGCACCTATTTTATTACACGGAGAAGCTTTATAAAAAAAGACTCTTACTAGTAGTTTGTCTACAATAAACTATGTTTGTTCTTATTTAGGTACATCTGTCACACCAATAGAGAAAACGGGTATGTCCAATTTTGTTAGCTTTTGTGATGGTCGTCAAGATTTAAAAAATGGGACACGTCATTGTTTATCTGTTGATCGTACATTTCAAGATCAATTATGTTATCATCGAAATAATTGTGCAGGTACATGTGGTTATATATTGAATAAGCTATCTGATTTAATGAGTTATTTCTATTACTTTAGATCGAATGCCATTTTTATGTTTTACTTATCCCGTAGTATCGGTTGAATTGAATAATCTACTAAAAAATACAACAAAAGATAAATTAGATCGACAATTATTAATTGAAGTACAAGTTAATGAACATCATCATGACGACTTTAATAAAGTATCAACACCACATTTTAATCTAAGTAATAATTCTTATATCATGACACAACAAAATGAGGCTATTGTTCGACCATAAATAGAAATTATATTTTGTTTACCTTTATTTCTTTCTATTTTCTTTTAAATGAAATATGTGTGTTGATAATAATCAAAAATTGATTATCTAACTAGCAAATCTAACTAGCATATCAACACAATTAGTCAAGTAAAAATGTCAGGGCTTCAAGAGATTTTATTATAAAAAGTTGCGTTAAGTAACTGTCAGCTAATTACATTATATCAATGACTGAGTTTTAATCCTTTTGTTACAATTGTTAATGTTTCAGTACGATATCCTAGTACATATTCGTTCTATTTATCTGATGATTGTAACTGAGAACTAATATTTTTTTGATCCTTGTAAAATGAAAAACTTTTTCCAAAATTCTAATTTTTTACTGATTATTCATAATCTTCATTTAAATTAGAAAACAAAAATGAGCAATGTCCTTCAATACAAAATAATCAATAATATTCTAAGCTATTCTAATTGAAAGTTTGGTTGTAGTATATTAACAGAAAGATTTAAAGTAAGTATTCAACAAATTTTTTTTATATAACTGTTCGTTGTTTTCTTCATATTAGTTTGAAGTCTATCGTGATTTCTATCTAATATAATGAATCTAAACTATTTTGATTAGTTTCGTTAAGATATTCTCATGTTTTCAATCAAAATATAGTTTTTTCATTTATCCATCATGCATGATAAAGAAAATAATAGATACCCGATAACTGTCTGGAATTAATTCATTGAGAAGAAGAACTTGTATGATTGTGATCTAAACTAGAATGTTTATGAAAACTAATCAATAGGACAAGTGAAAAATATTGTGGTTATAATTTAGACATCAAATGAAAAACATTGTTAGAGTAATAATACCTTTTCATGGTATTTTAATGACAAATATTATGCAAAAATCTAGTAGAGAATTAAAAAAATGACAAATTCTATAGGATACAAGAAATTTTCAATCCATTTCCTGAAATATTCCATAATAGTCTAGTCTATATTTAAAATAAATTGTTGGTTGTCGTTTGTAACCATTCACTTTTCATCTAATTCATTTATGGATGTTTTATTTTTAAGATGGAACTATTCGTGTTTAGAAAACTCGTATTCTCTGTTTTATAATTGAATTTTTCATCTTTTTTTTCTCGCCTAATAATCTATAAAATATTTGTTTTCTACGTCGATTATTGATAAACAATAGAAGAAAGAGTAGCCATAGTAAAAGAAAAAGAGCAGAACTTCTTATACAATTAGAGAATCGAAGAAAGACGTTAGAAATATGTACCTGATTTAGACGAAAGGAGATTTTTCTATCAAAATTTGATGGAGAACTTTTAAATTTTATATATTATGAATAAATTAAATAATAGAATAGTGATAATTATATAACTGACTATTTGAATTCTTGCACAACAGTAACAGGTGTCTGTACAAGAAACAGTTAATTTCGGAAACAGAGATTGGATTCATCAGCATGGCATATTTCTAATAAGCCGTGTGTATAATATGAGAATTCTAGGGAAGAAAAAGAAGAAGAAGAAAAAAAAAGAACGAAAGTTATTTTCAAGGACTAATAATCCGGATATTTATGGCAATTAGAAATGCAGTTGTTTCCTGACTTAGAAAAGGAAAACAAGAGAGATGAGCGTGAAGAAGATAAATTAAAGCAAAACAAAGATAGATGTCTAGTTAATAATTATATGTTTTACAGTTACCGGTATATCACTAGTCAGCAAGAGACAAATAATTGTATAAAGAAGAATTCATAATTGCTTGATGTCAAATTCAGACGACTTGAATATGTTATTTATTTAATTTTTCTTATTTTTGCTCGTTTTTTTTTTTAAACTCAATCTGCTTTAAAGTTTATTGGTGAAAAACAAAAAGTGATATAGGATAGATGAAAGACTTTCACATCTCTCAACTATATTGAAAACAAATATCTATATACATAGACATTTACTTACGATCAACACTTCTTAACTCATATTCTTAGAAACGAGAAAAAAAAGAATACTATTTGAGATACGATAAAAAAATCAGAGAGAAAGCAAAAATAGAAGGAATACCAAAGTATAAAGTAACATAATGCAAAAAAAGTATCCAACAAAAAATTTTTTTTTTATAAAAAAAAGAAATCAAAAGAAGGATAAATAATAGGCGGGAAAAGCACGGGAGAAACGTTAACTAAAAAATGTTTGGAAAATTGATTTCTGTGTTTATATATACAATTGACATGCATAGGAAAAAAATGTATATGAGAGAAATGTTTAGAATGAGAGAACGAATTAATAAACGTCACTTATTGAAAAGCATAAACATCTAATTATACAACAGACTGGAAGAATTAAACGATTTCTAAAGTTATTTTTAATAACGTATAACGTAAGTTTTCGATTGATCTTTCCTTTATATTTGTCGTCAAACGTTCTTTTACATAGAATTTGAACGGATAGAATAACAATTCATCCGACGGCATGAATTACCTATCGGATATTGCATAGAAGAGACAATTCAATCATATGCAATATAGACTAAACAAAGAATAAATTTCGATCATTTTTATAAATCGGAAGTCAAAGCCTTTTTTACAATAAATTTTGCAAATATCACATTTACCGACATAAAAAAGATACAATACCTCGGGGAGAGAATGTTAGACAGAAACTTTTAAACATTTTCTCTTTTTCATGTTTGTGATGATGATAGCATAATATTGTGATGTATTAAAAACATGTTAAGTTATATTACATACTGTAATTGTGTCTGATGTTATCGAACAATTATATATATATCTTTTTTTCTTCAATATTGTTCAACAATGGAGAAAAAAAAGCTCTCTTGAGAATATATAACCAAACATAGAAAAAAAGTCACATTGATTAAATAAAGAATTAGAATGTAAATGAAATTTACATAATTATGTTAAAAGTATCGACCATGGACATGTACAATATGAAATAGTAGAAAAATAATAGTCATAATGATCTTAACAAATTTGTGATCGAGCAAACAAAGGTCACATAAACTTATTCAGGAATAAACGACTAGAAAACGTTCTGTTTTGGATAAATATCCAAAAAGAAAAGGATCGATTATCAAACAATCGATGTTGAGTAGTTTTAGAGTGTGCAGAAAGAAAGATTCAGATCAAAAAATAAAAAGCTCACGAAAAATGTATCTAATCAGATATAGTATTTGAGGTTAATGTTCTGAATCACAATTGTGTTGGCATAAGATTTTGAATTAGACTTAAGAAAAAAAAAAAAAAAGGATTAATGAAAAAAAATCTAATTTTGTAATGTGATAAAAACTATATAGATACAGATATATAAAAAGAGAGAAAAAGAGTAGCACTTGGCGAACAAAATATAAATTTGGATATATATACCATGAATAGATTAAGTACTATTAGAACTTCGACAAAACATAGCTCTAATTTTGTTGTAAAATTATGGTTTAATGATTAATGACTGTACGTGATGACAATCTAATCTTTCAAACATTCCTATGATACTTATTTTTAATAGCTGATACAAGTTTCTAATAATCTCTAGAGAAAACATTCTTTCACTACTGATTTTCAGTTTACAATGATGATGATTACCATGAAACAAACTTCTGTTTTTCTTATCAAATATTTTAGTATATTTTTTTTTCTATTGTTTGTCGAAGAATATTATAATCTATGACTATTTTGAGAGAATATATAGTTTCAAACAATCATGATTTTAAATTTATTTTTTTTTATTAGAAATAAAAGCAGAAGAGGAAGTAAACGTCAAATGTTTTTAAATTAGAAAATATTAAAATTTTTTTTTTTTTTTTTTCTTTTTTTAAATTTATAAACATATTTTTTATTATTCAACTAGCTTGATAAATGTCTTGGTGACTGTCAACCTCTTACCTCGAGAAAAATAATATATAATCATGATCCGTAAACAAAAACAGAGTAATTTATGAAGTGTTCAAACAAGCGTCCCTTTAAGCGACAGATATTATTAAAAGTAAATTATACATGTAGTCATTTTTTGCCCAAAGTATATATATATATATAGAGAGAGAGAGAGAGAGAGAGAGAAAGAGAGAATAAACCAAATCATTCTACCATGAGAAAAGTCGAAACAATTTGAAAAACAAATGAAAAAAGACATATGTGAATTAGAAAAAAAATGAATGTTTTTTACCGATATATAACTAAATGGTACAGATATATATAAATATTTTGTTTATGAAAATAAGATGACAAAAAAAAAAAGAAGAAGAGAATAGGGATTGATATGCTCTATAGATAAATAGATGTTATAATGAACCTGTTATTGCTTTTTAATCTTTGACTATAGGGTGATACAATATGCGTGTGTTTTGTATATGTCTTCCTCATTTTTACACTTCTTCATCAACATAATAGCAATGCAATTTTTTTTTTTTTTTTTTCGTTTTTTTCTTCTCTTTTTATTATTATTTTCAGGATAATAAGTAACAATCTTTGTCTCCAACAAAGAAAAACCGTCAGAAAACGATATGAAATGAAGAACTCTTCTCTCATCGAATTTTTTTTCTTTTTCTCTCGGTATTTATATTCATTCACTTATTGATTTATAGACCTTCAAACTAGTTATCATTCTATACGTCAACACAATACGATCAAAAAAAAAAAGAAAAAGAAAAGACAATTTATTTAGTAATCATTAAACCATTGTCGATTTTTAGGTAAGATAATTAAAGTGAAAAAATAATAGATTTTTCTAAATCTCTTCATAGATTAGTAGATCATTCGGAATAGACGGTCAGGTTAAAGTAAAAGTTTTACACAATTATTCTAGCACAATGTTTTCGAAAAACAAAAACAAGTTAATATGCAAAATTTTCTCTTCTAGTAAGAAGTTGCATGATCTCTCTAATAACATTGAATTTTACATAGTTTTTGTTAGAATATATAATTTTTAAATAAATTTAAGAATTCGATAGAATTGAATCAAGTTGAAAGTAATAATTTATTTTTTCCCTGAATCATACTGAAAACATATCTTTAAATAAGACTGATTGAGGAATTAACTTTGTTTCTATATATAAAAATTATTCTAAAAATATATCTTTGATCTTTGTAGAATTAATTGTTCTTTTTATACCATTCATTTATGTATGGGAATTAATTATTCTCTGTTGTAATGGGCCAGAGAATGGTTAAACGACAAGTCGACGAGGGTCTTGTTTTATATACACAAAATAATTATGAAGATGCGATAAAAAAATGGAAAACAGCTCTTCATAAAATGAAAGATAATCGTCTAAGATTTACCACACTCGGTTATATTGCATCGGCATGTCGTGATCGTGGACGAAATCGTGATTATTTAGTTTATAGTGTTCAACAAATAGATATTGCTCATGAACTTGACGATAATGTATTTCGTTCACAAGCCTATTTAAATTTAGCACGTGCCAATGAAATTCTTGCTGATTATTTCAAAGCTGTTTCGTATAGTCGTTCATCTCTTCAACATGCATGTTCAAATGATCGTATTCAAGGTTATGCATATTTAACCATGGCCGATGCTTATATTGGTATTTGTAATTTTTCTAAAACATTAGAATGTCTTGATAAAACATTATCGATTGCTCGTGAACACGATGATTATGTTATGGAAATACAATTGTTAAATACGATGGGTAAAGTATTTCTTGCATTAAAAGATTTTCCAAAAGGATTAAAATATCAAGAAAAAGCACTACAATTAGCCATTTCAAATGCAAAATTTTCAAATGAAGAAACATCTAATACGGCAACAAAATTTGTACGATTGACAAAATTAAAATTAGCTACTCCTTATCGATTATTAGGAGATTATGATTCAGCAACAAAATGTGTAGAAGTAAGTATTAAAATAAAAGATATTTATACTATTTAATTTCTTCAGTATTTTAAATCAGTTTGAATATTTTCTAATTTAAATTCAATATAATAATTTTTTATTCTTATTTAAAAATATTGTAGTACGTTTTGTCTAATATTTAGGAAGCTATGAGTTCGGCGAGTGCGGTTGGTGATCGACCTGTTCAAGCCAAATGTTTAGTTGTTCTTGGTGATATTCAACGATCAAAAGATAATGCCGAAGTAAGTCTATTAATAGTAAGAATATTGTGGCACTGGAAAAAAAGAAATAATATTAAATAGTATGGTTAGTTGTTTATCAGTCGACCTCCCATAGTGAATATGTGTACTACACAATGCTGTTTTCTTCTTTTGTTCATTCAAAGACGGCATGTAAAAAATATCAAGCAGCACTTCCAATGTTACAAGACATGGGTGATCGTTATGGTTATACACTTTCAATGTTATGTTTAGCAAAAGCATTGATCAAATTAGAAGGTCAAAAACATACGGTAAGATAATGCATAGGTTTTTTTGCAAGAGGGAACAAAATAGTATCGGTTTTTTTTTCTTCTTCTTTTTTGCACCTTTAGCACTTATTTCAACAATAGATGTTGTTGCTGTTTTTCCTACTAATGTTTTTTTTCAACTCGATTATCTCAGACAAAGTTCTAGTTATTAATCCGGTCTCCATAGACCCTCGTAAATTGTTGTTAATGTTCTTCATTGTCTCAAAAAATTTTGCGTATGTCACAAATGAAACAGAGAACATGATTTTTAATCATCAAAAAAATAAGATGCTTGTTGGTGTCATTCTAAAAAAAGTATTTTTTTGCTGTTGACGTTTGACGCATTTTAAATTAACATATTAATATAATTTTGGTGTCTGCTCAATATATGCTACATAGAATACAATATAATGTCTATCCAATATGCAACATCATCATCTTTCTCGTTTGATGATATTTATTTCGCCTACTACCATCACATCATATATATATATATAATAATAATAATAATACGATTATTATTTGATGTTTTTGGTAAAATTAGTTTTTTCGTATATTGAGTGCTATAACGACATGATGTTTCTCATTATATCAAATATACATACAACAATTAAATGGCTTTGATCACAAGCAAACGCAATGCATGACCGAAAAAATAACAAACATAAAAATAAATCTTACTTAATATCATCATGATCAGCTACGTGATGGACGATTTTTATGAAGTATAGAAATTTAGCTAAGCTTAACAGTCATTATCTAAAAGAGACAGAAGATAATTTCTAGTTGTTTTTTTTGAGTAATAAACGTAATAAAATGGTCCTTAAATTGATCTTTAATAATTTCTCAAGACAGAATTCAATAGAGACTCTATATTGATATCTTCAAATTGAATATTGCTTATACTATCTCGTAATGATATAATATCTAACTGTTTATAGAATCTATCAATGTCTTTCAAGTCTATATTTCTTACCGTTTTCATCCATTCGTATTTTATACATATTTGAAAGTCAAAAAATTCTATTTTTTCATTGTTATAGGCCGTTGAAGTATTATCAACAGCTTTATCTACTGCCCAAGCAATTGGCAATAAATTGCTGCAAGCTCGTTGTTATTTATTAAATGAAATAGGCTATTTATCAGAAAATCGTTCAGATGACGCAAAAATAGCCTCTGAAACCGCTTATCGTTTATTCAAAGAAATGGATTTATATTGTATATGTGATCAACCCATTGGTTTTCATCGAGAGGCACTTCAAATTCTTCCTTGTACACATATATTTCATGAAAGGTAATTTCAATCACTGAGACTAAAAAACATTTTATACAATGAATAGTTATCCAATTTAGATGCATAATTCCACTATTACAAAAATGGACCGTTGAGACACAAAATTGCCCAAGATGTAAAAAAGGATTAATTTATAATAGAAGTTATGTAGCTTTTTGTTGTGATTGAAAATTCCAGAATTAAATCATGCAATATTTCCTGTGTGTTATTTTTATGATTAAAAGAATGTATTTTAACAGAAAAATCCGTGCTTATCAATCTAACAATCGCACGTGGAAAATTCTTGGCTTATATTGGCGGCTACAAGGATCAATTTCTGATAGCTTCGGACAGATCTGTTAGCAGACCAACCGTATATTTAAAGAGTCAACAAAAAACGTGGACCACTACAAAGAGTGAAAGCAATGAATTTTACTATCAAAAGTTTTAGAACGTTATTTCAAGATTTCTACTGATGTTTTAGCCTTTTTTGACTCAATTTGTGCGTCTCAAGAACTATTGAATAACACATTTCTATTGGAAATAAACATAGTTTTTACAATTTACACATAAATATACGTCGAAACAGACATTGGAATTTGATTTAGATCCAGTCATATCCTTTCTCAGGTTCTGTTTCTCACGTATCTACTATCTTAAAGTCTGTTTTTAGTAATGACAGCATAACTCCACCAGAACTCAACCATTTGCGTCCATAAGTTCACTTGGGGCATAGCAATACTCTATTTTAAAGTTTATTACTTTAATCTAAAAGTAAGCTCTAACACTTTCAAAAATCTTTTTCTTTATTCTGACACTTGAAAATTTTTTCAGATAGTCAATCTTATGGAGTGAGGAGTTCTGAACAAAGTTACCTTTCCTAATAAAGTTATTATCATTTTGCTGAAAAAAGTGAATTAAGCGTTATAACGTTCCGGTTTAATAAGCTGGTATTTTTGCTAATGTTACCCTCAATTGGCCTTGCTTACTTTCCGGCTGAAAGGTTATCCCATCGGGCTGAATTTTTTTGTTAAAAAAGAGTGCTTCTCGGCCCAGCTACGTGATGTTTAAAATCAAAAATCAAACTTTGAAATGGATTTTTGGGTATTTTTGCTTTAGCTTTTCAACGAAAT
>CAJNOQ010009369.1:0-10335 GCA_905250885.1 Didymodactylos carnosus
TTCTTTACACGTCAATATGAACAAGACGTTGCCATCATAATCTACTGCATTATCACGACTTTTCGTTAAAGACCAAAATATTTTTAATGACATTGCTGATTGTTGATCAATTTTGTTTGTATAACGTCATTCGAAAAGAATATACATGTTTGTGCTGGGCACGTCCTCTTTGAATTTTTTCGACCAGATTTCTTCCAGTTGTATATGTGTTACTGCAAAAAATGTAGTAGAAAAAAAGATAAGTAGACATACTTGTGATTCAAACTAGAGTTTTCTCTTTTAGCGTATCTTTATCTTTGTCTTGATGTCGCATACAGATATCTGTATGCCAGACATGAGGATACATAGAAAAAGGAAAGGGTGATGGACATCAAGAGAAAGATAAAAATACGCTAAAAGAGAAAACTCTATTATTTTAAAAGCATAACCTGAAGCATGAAAAAATAAGCTAGTGGCGCCCACTGCAGTTTTGCCAGCTTCATAACTCGCTGCGCCTTATTATATAAAAATATTGAAGTAGGCTAGCAGGTGCTGCAGCTAGCTGTATGAATGTACACGCCAAGCAGCGGACGCTTCAGCTAGTAATGAATTGGCTAAACGATTTTCAACTAGTTGAAAATCACATACTGTAACTTAGTCTTCCATGAAGGAAGCATTTCTCAGAGTTCAGCCTAGAGACAATACTATGTAAAGTTTATTTTCCAACAGTTTTTCCTCTTACTACAAATTTAGGAGAACCCTTGGACTGATAGAAATCCTACACTGTTTAAAATTTGTGTTGCTTTATGGCGAAAATGCAATATTTTTTCTTATTTTTTATTTTTCAGTATGAAGAAAGCGTTTCTGAACGCTGTGCCAACCGGAAAACGTATTAGAAATTAAATTTTACACACTATTGTCACTAGATTCGACTCTGAGAAACGCTTTCTTCATAGTCAATATCAAATGTCAAGAGCATTTAAAAGATTGATTCTCATTCTTTTGTCATTTCACAATTATTGCTAGAGGCCTGTAGGCAATTCAATTAGAGGAGTTTTTCCTTTACACATGATAAATGTCCGTATATACCTAAAAAGTACTTCGGGTCTAAAAATTTGTCTATGAGGTCTGGAACCATTCTGACTCCACCAAATTATTCAGCGCATCGTAAAAGACTAGAATCAATCGATTCTGAGTACAAAAAGTATGCAAATAAAAATGGCCAAATCCTTATCTTAGGCGGATTCATCCTTTTGAGATGTATAGCGAGTTTTATACAATCTTTACGTAGAAAATCATATAATGCTAATTTTGACATAAAATATTTACCGTGAGATCATCCGGGCTATTTAGATTAGACCATAAACTATCTTTAGCCCTGAAAAATACACGTGTTCAGTATTCTGATGCTGCACAATAGAAGCAGAATAGAGAAAGAATAGAATTTTTATTTTACGTGAATCTGCCATATTGTTTTAAGAAGCTTGTTACAGATAGGTGGATATTGATGTTTTCAGTAGATGTCAAGGAAGATGCGTGCAAAAGTAAGTGTCTTAAGTGGATGGTTTGGTCCTAGTTGTCAAGAAGCAAACACTTTACTTCTTGCAGCATGGGTAATGAGTACACTCATAAAAGAAATGATTAACCGACTCAATGAGACCTCATACGCAAAGTTGAATAGGAACAAGATTCTTCATATACAGCGTGCTATAGGTCGAATATCAACGAAGAATTGCACGAACAACTTCTCATATTTGCGCTCAATTACCGGTAGTTTAAAGCAGAAGACAGGAAAGAAACTTAATAGAGTCCGGTCTCAAGAGCGATATCCCGATAGGAATACGTATCCTATGTATATCGTTCGGGACATAGGGTATATTCCGAACGGATATGGGAGAATTTATATGCTAATCGGGATATTTTTGCAAAACTCTTAGGAAAAAATCATTATCGCAAAAGTCGTGACGTTATTGCGTAAAAAAGTATAGCATAAGAAAGCGGATGAAAAACTGAGTCGGAATCCATGTTGCTCTAGTCTTCTAAAAACCTAACGGGGATATTCATTAGAACATAGAAATCGTCATTCGTTTATAACAAGACTCATCGGCTGATAATGAGTTGTTTTTTGACAACTCCTGTAGCATTGATCTAACATCTCAGAGGAAAAGGTTTCAGTGCAACAGAAAGAATAAAACAAAAATCAGAGCTGTCTTGAAAAATATTTGATGAGAGTGACGCATCTACTATCATCATCTGTTTACGAGTCTATTGCACGTTGTTGAGAGCATCTCTTGGACTCAGTGAAGTGATGCGAATTTTTTTTAATAAACGGTTCTTTAAGTATGAAGAAGATAAAATAATTATTTTCTCTGTTTTTTTATTTAAATTTAAATGCATTTGTACGATAGAGACAAAAAGTTTCTAATATCGTTATAGCATGGAAGAAGAAAGACTGAAAAACGTTTTCTTTACCACTCGATAGCCCTAAGTCTCAGCTTTCTTCCTTGTTAAGAGCAGCTTTTTATCTTAGGGCCTTTGACTTACTAATCTGCTTGTTTCCAATGTGGGGGAGAGACACTCTTAACCCTTTCTGGACCGGTATCATTTAATCTTAGTAATTTATAAATGATACCGGTCCTCAAAGGGTTAATATTTTTGCTGAATTACGCCATTATTTTTATTATTCATGGTCAATGACACATAACGCTGATGTTTGTGCGATAGTAGGTGGATTCTAGTACAAGTCGATACCAGCAATGAATTTTTTTCTGTGAATGTCTCACAATGTTTGTTCTGTGTAGAACACAGAAATACTGTATAGTCATCGGTAATAGAAAAGAGCATGCTGTTAAAGAAATATGATGCATTTTCTTTCTGTTCCGTGGGGAAAAACCCACTATTTCTTCCCAGTGCTATGCGCAGAATGACTCATTTTTCTGAATATGCCACTGCTTCATTCGTTCTCTCCGATCGATAGTGGAACATCTTACGGAATTTATGAGTTTATATAACGGTAAAAAAATGACGCTTGCAGTGTTGTTGATATAGTTATCTTCTACGAGTTTATTATTAGAGCAGCTGATATTCTTGGCCGAATTCCTTGGTCTCTTTTCTTGCTCTATCTGTTTGTTTTCGTCGATATGACAGCAAACGACTTGCAACATTTTACTAGTCCAGATGTAAAGAGTATTGCAGCTGACGAAACATCATTGACGTCCGCTCCAACTGATTTACGAAACGATCAGTCGTCAGAGGAGCAAAAATTATCATCATCTACATCTAAGTGCAAAGACATAGTTGTAGCAAATCGTGAATGGTCATGTTGGTCGTATCCTCCATATTGCGAACTATGCAGTGTACATTTCAACAGTGAGCAAAATGCAAAAATCCATTTTGATAGTCCAAAGAATCATCGTAATCGTTTACATCTTTGGAAGAGGTACATGCAGAGTGAAAAGGAAAAAAGAAACGTGAAGGACGAATTATCGTTTGCATCCATCAAAGAACAACAAGAGCAACAGACTAAAGCCGCTAGTTCTAGTCCATTAATAGTTTGTACTATATGTTGGGTAGAATTAAACACACAAACAATGTTAGATAGACATAAAGAAAGTCCGGCACATCAGAAAGTGGAAAAAAATAGTTCAGCAAAATAGTGTTCAGCAATTAAAAGAAGATTACAGAATTATAAGAAACGAGACAAAACAAGAATGAGCAAATGTATTACTTTTATTCAGAGCATAATACAAACAAGACGATTGAAAAGCGCTCTCTAAAACAGAAATATCTCAAAGACAGTTCGCGGCTAGTATTTTCCTCATCAAAAAATGGTTTATTTTTGTTGTTTTCTCTTTTTGCAACGCGAGGTAGTGCAAAAAGTCTGAAGAGTGGAAGCGAGTTAGACCAGTTGGTCTACACTGTTAGCAGAAACTAATTTCTTGTTTAGCGAAAATCGATTATAAAATCGTCAGGCATTTTTCGGTTTTTATAAACCTGTTATTATTTTATAGTAAATAAAAAATCCGAATTTTAGATTGTATAGAAAGTACATTCGCTTTTCTAAAATGCCAATTTTCTAGAAAGTAGAAAATGTTTAAGAATTTTCTGTCGTCTGAAAAATCATTTCATTTTCTAAAAAGTCTTCCGTAGTTTTTTAGAGAATCGACTCATTTTCTGAAAATTTAGTAGACATTTTCTAGAAAAATAGAATTCGATTTTTTATAAATTCAAAATCGCCAGTTCTTGTACGATTGACCTATAAAGAAAAACAAGCTTTTATAGAGGAGAGAAAGATTTGATTAAAATACTCAAACGTCACCATTGAGAAAGAGATGTTTTACTTTCTTCCAGCCATTTTTGCTGTATTGTCCACAATTATCCCCAATGGGGGAATTATGTACATTTGATGGAGGCTCTCTGGAAATTCGAGAGTATTAATTAACCTTAATGAATCTTTAAAAAAATTTTTCATCAGTAGATAGTGAAATGTCAAGTCTATCAACCTGTTCAATAGCGCTTTTCTTCAACTAAAACTGTGTTAAAAACGCATAAGACTTGAAATTGGTCCACTAAATTATTATTATTTTATTGCCTCAATGTATCCAGAACTCATCAAAGTTATCTTATTCCAGAACTCATATCAGTTATCTTATTTATTTATTATTATTATTATTGCTTTCCACTTTCTGGAACGATTCCGATTGGACGTATACGATCAAATCTACTCGCAGAGAAACATCCCCGTCACACTATCAGTATTACCGTAAAATCAAAATTTCTCCATAACTATTCAGTATTTAGCCTACTGTACTACACCATTCGATGCGTCTTGAAAAGCTCTACAAGATGCGTTATTAGAAAACTGAACGGAGCGTGGCAGCAAGTTTTATGAGTTTAATACTAAGAAACTCATAAAAAAGAGAAGCGATAATTCAGAGGAAGAGAACCATATTCTTTAGATATGATTAAAATAAAATTTAAGAAAAGTACACATCTGACGTATATCATTTCTTTCAAAATTTCTTTCTGCCTCTGGTCATTTGCCACTACACAAATGTTTTCTTGCAAAATCGACCATTTCTTCGTCGATGTTTTTCTGTATATTCCAAAGTATCTGCTTTATTTTCATGCTATTACTCTTACACTGGTCGAAGATCAGTTTGGTCTGAAAAGTCAAATCAGCTATGCAGTTTTATCAGAGCTGAATCAGAATTTGCATTAGCTCCGAAAAAACTGAAAATTAGTTTCCACAAAAGTAGTTCCCTTTTTGAGAGTCTAGTAAGAAAAAAACTGTTTTTTTAAACCCCATTGATCTATACCACACCCTATCAGGAGATTTAGCACTCAAGCACGATGAAAACGTCTGCTGGTAAGATGTTGCTTCAGCCGACTCATTTAGATGTTTATTAAACCTTAACCAATATTTAAAAAGATAATCGCGCAGTGTTAATTCTCTACTTAAAATTAATGTTGTTACATCATCCCATTCCCACAACGAATATACCATACGCAAACCAGAACAAAAAACATGCTCAATTTGCTCTTTTTGATTTTCAGTAAAAAAAGAACCACGTGCAAAAAAGTAAAGTAAAGTGAGGAAGAGAATATCATAGAAATAATTTTCGACGAATTGCTATTTGGTTTTTCGGAATGTCCTTGAAAATAAATCTCAGCGCATTATATGTACTTCTCACATTCTTTAGCCGTTCGCTAATGTACTTTCCCCACCCTAGCTTGGTTGAAATAATTGCTCCCAGAACTTTGTTTGAATTAACGTACGTAATTTTTTGACCACGGTAAAAAATTTCCGATTGACCCGGTGATACCGCACTATGGACAATCATCGCTTTTGTTTTTGGTACGTTTACCGGTAGCAGATTGTCATCGGAAAAATTTTCAAGACATTTCATGGTAATTTTAGCCTGAATTTCTAATTCAAACATATTTTCAGAGAGTTTTTTTTCTAATGATCCAAGCCACACCAGAGTTAAGTCATCAGCGAACAAATGAATAATTAACTGCATAAAATATCTGTGGAGAAAATGAACATGTAATCGAAAAAGAGTTGCTGCTAAAATAGATCCTTGAGGAGCTCCTACAAACATTTCAATTATCCTTGACACAGCTTCACCATGATGTATTGCAAAAGTTCTTCCCTAAAGCCAAGAAAAGATCCATTTTAAAAGATCAAGAGGCATTTCGAGCTCCTGTAGATTGGCAATAAGTGCAGGATACCACATACGATCAAACGCAGAGAGAAAATCAACAAATATTACCAGTGCAGGACGATTACATGCAGCGACAGTTAGCCTAAGTTCTTCGCATATCGATAATATCCGAGTTTGAAGGCGTCTTTCCGGAGTGAAACCAGACTGCTCGTCAACGCATATATTATTTTCTTTGCACCATTTTAAAATTCTCTGATGAATTATTCGTTCAAACCATTTACCTAAATTCGGCAGCAAAGAAATCGGGCGAAGTCTGCTTTCCTCCGGATACGGCCCATCTTTAGACAAGCATATCACTTTTGCATGCTTGCTACTTTCAAAAAATTTCCCTTTTCTTGCACATCTATTGAACAAAATTGTTATTATTCCCATATATTCAACTGGCAATTGCTTTATAAGAAAAGCAGATGTATTTAAGCTATCTATTGATTTTTTCGGCTTAAATTTTTTCCACTGCAGCAGAACCTCATCCATTTTTATCTCCTCCAGAGGAATATTAGGAATATATTTCATTTGTTCATAAATGAGCCTACATTTTAGTTGATTTTCGTTATTAATGTTTATTTCCGGTTCTTTAAAATGATTTTTGTAGTAGTCAGCAAGGACATCAACAGTTTTTTGATTATCTTTTATTTTACTATTGTTTTTAGTTAAACCTCGAAACGAGGGAGAGAACGGACGAAAAATTGTTTTCGTATGTGTCCATATATTTTGGTCTTTTTTTAACCAGGCAAATTTATTGTCACGTTTTTCTTGCTGATGTTTTGCTCTTACTTCAAAAAACACTTCTTTCCAATATAAAAATTCGTCTAAATGTTGTGAACGACGCGTTCTTCTCTATTTTCTTCTTATTTTGTTAACTTTCTTAGCTAGACGAACAAGAAAAAATGGCCAAGGTGGTCTATATGTTTTAATACTTTCATATAAACTTACTCTCTCCCAGAGGGAAGACAGAAAGGAAGAAAATATATCGAAATAACTTTGTTCGTCTAGATTGTATACTAGTACATTGAAATAATTAAAAACGGCCGTTAAATCCGTTAAAACTCACATCAAGAAAGTCAAAGTCAGTAATCGACTTTGGAATAAGCAACAATTCCATGGGTTGGATGAGTGAAGTCTTAGATGAAGGTACCTCGGATCATTTTCCTGTGCTGTTCTATTCTCCTTTTGCGATCTCTGAAAAGGGTTATTTTCGTAAAACAAACTGGACTATGTTTTCGTTCTTTTTGGTAGCCGTTAGCATCCAACTTCAGAATGTCAGGAAATACTATATTTTATCCGCCAATTCTGATTCTGTGCGCCAAAGTAATAAAAAAATATTCTTTTAGTTCCAAAGATTTCTGGGACACCTTTCTAGAAACCAGAATATTTTCTGTTGGTTTCTCCAACATTTTTGGAGCTTTAGGGTATGCTCTAGATAAAATATAGTATTTCCTGACATTCTGAAGTTGGTTGGATGGATATTGACTGAGTTATGAATTTTTTAATTTTTGATGAAAATTTGATAGACTGCATATAGATTCTTTTGAGTTGCGTAAGATATACAATCATACATAGTGGTCAGATTAGTCTATGTTCTAAGAAACAACCTTATGAGACTTTCGTATTCATTTTGGTGAAGTTCTGTCCGTAGACAAAAAGAAAAAACTTACTCCCAGTCGTCTGATATGACGATATTGAGGCAGATTTAAATCTTCCTTAACTATTAATCGGTATCACTTAAACGGCCACCTTTGAGACGACGAACCAGTTTTCTTTGTAAATTAACTCGCACAGATTCCAGTACCGGCGGAGTCTGCTGACGTCCATGAGTGAGTTGGTGTTGTGGTGTTGGCGCGGGTTTAGCAGTAACGTTTTGTACGTTACCATTATGCAAATTTGAATAATAATTTGGCAGACGATGTTGAGCTCTCAGGTGCATACTAAAACAAAATGTTTGTTTTTTTAATAGGAATTGTTTATATTAATAAGAATTGTTTTACTCAAATAAAACAATTCTTAAAATAAGCCAGAAGAAACACAACCAGTCCTTTGGCGTCAAAGTCAGGGTGGAAATCTTGATTTTGTCAACGTTATAGAATAAACTATAAAACATAGTTCTACGCTTGAAAGACGCAGAATTTATAGAAAGCATAACGATATATTCTAACCGAAACATATCATTAAATACTAGACAAAATTCTGCGTCTTTCAAGCATAGAATGAAGTATTAAAGTTTATGCTATAACGTTGACAAAATCAAGATTTTCCACTCTGAATTTGACACCAAAAAATGATGTGTTCACCAGGTTATAACTCATGGACAGACCTAAGTGTTGAAAAAACACGATATTTTTGGACGAAGATTTTTATCCTTTGGGTCTATAGCAAGCAAACAGATATTTCTTTTTTTGTATGAGACGCCAGTGTTAGGAGGATACCTCTAAACCTAAACTATTTAGGAGTCTTCGATTTTAAAGAATATTTGAGTTTTCTCACCTTGTTTAATTGATTATGGAATTGTAAAATATCCTTCACGATGAGAATGGCACAAAATTTAGTTTACTTCACAGGATAATTTCGTCTGTTCGCAAGAGCAAAATCGAAGAGCAAAGGTACGTTATTATAAGATATTGTAAACAAATGCAAGAGACAGTGATTTAAGACTAAGTTTATAACAAAATTTATCTGCCTTTTTGTTTTCTTTCATTAACTGACTGACTCGGGGAAAAAAATGTGCAATTTCTTTCTCTGTTACATCACACATATATTAGAGCCTTGGCGTATAACGTCATTCTTCTCTTCGACGATAGTGACAACATCCTTTTTAAGTTTCTTATTTTTTTTCGTCATTATTGTACACACACACGTGTTTATTAAATTAAATAATAATATTTTCAGAAAAGAAAAATAGGTGTATTTAAGTGTTTTATCTAATTATGGCTCATAATCAAGCAAAGACACTAGCACAGAAAGACAATTTATGTGATTCGGATTCTCAGATAGAAATGATACGGCAAAGTATAGATGAACGAAGAGGAACAATATTTAAGCGCACTTTAACAAATCAGAGTGTGCAATTTGAAAAAGAGAGTGATTCAAATTTTGAACTTAATAACATGAACGACGATGGCGAATGGAGAACAGTCCAAATGAAACAACAAAGAAAAAAAAACGTGGGGAACATGGAAATGAGCAAAAGAATTCGTCTATGGCGACAGAATTTTTAACAATTTGGCAATGAATCAAGGAAATAATAAGAATGACAATAGTCGAACGTCTATTCCTCAACTATTACATGATTCTCGAAATGACTCACATGAACGAATTCAAATTTCTTCACATGCAATTCATTATGCCACTGATAATTTACTTCCATCGATTAAATTTGTATGTATACCAAAATTGCAAAATTCGAAAGATGGGGGGAAAATTGTTCAGGAATTGATTAAATCAATCGAAACAAACTTTCAAGCGGAAAATAAAAACTATTCGAAACCTTTGGCATTTGATCTGTGGTATGTTGATTTAAATGGGGACTTGATTTGTCTTACGAAGTCAGCACAAATGTTTGTTTATTTTTAAGGCAGAAAATTTACCGTTAAAAATTTTGGAAACAAATATTTCAATGCAACGACCAAAAAATTTTCCTGCCCAGTTTTCGGTAATTGTTAAAAAAGTACCTTACGAAATATCAATTGATGATGTTAGAAATGAATTTTCAACAAAATATTTATCTATTTTTGTTGTTGAAGAGCTATTGAGCAGTAGAAGAGATCGTACCCGTCATATTCGAATTGATTTAACATCAAAAGATGAATGTGAAACATTATTGAATGCTGGAGAAATCTCAATTCAAGGATTATTGCATGACGTCGACGAATATTTCCCAGCTGATATGGATGATATGGAGTAGGTATTTGACTATGGAGAATCAGAAAATGAGTGTGAGCGACCTCTAGGATCGATTCTATTGGCATACACAGACATTTGAACACGGTGTGAAGGATATACATACATACATATTGTGAATAGTCCTTTAGCGAACACCGACCGAAGGGAGGTGTGAGCGTTGTTTGTGATTCAAAGTCATTGAAGGTCATGCGCAGATATAAGTTCCTGTAGACTAGATACTAGCGACACACAA
>CAJNOQ010009370.1:0-10333 GCA_905250885.1 Didymodactylos carnosus
TAATTGTCCCGATTTTGGTGGTATGGGACCTTCCGTAAATTGAATGCTGTTTCATGAGAAAAGCTCTTTGAGAGCTCGGAGACGTCTCATTTCGTCCAGAAATCTTTGCTCTATTCGAATAAACTAATGGTAAAAAGTTCAATTATATTTGTACGCAAGAAAGTCAATAAATACACAGGGGGTAGGTTTTTTTTTGATCACCCTGTATATATGTCCGGATAAATACATAGACGCTACACAATAATATGACAACCGACGTACTCTTTTTTTCTTTTCTTTTATAAATAATATAGGATGATATCTGTAATCGATTGGTGTCTGTATATTATGTAATTCTTCGTTTCGTTCGAATACATTCACGATTCATTTTTCTTCAATAGAATATATATTCTTTGTTGGTGTAATACTACGGCTGATTTACTTATTTTACAATTAGGTTATATTCAATCAATATTTTATAATTATTATGGATACAAATTCCAGTGTAGAGAAAGGTGAATCAGTATCTATCATCATGGTGAATGACGATGTTAGTGGATCACCTGTCATTAAGAATTCTTTTCTAAATTATGTACTAATATTGAAAAGAATCGATGAACTTCTAATTGCAATACTTGTTCAGTATCAATTACGGATACGTATAAAACAACATCTAACTTTTTGAAACATATAAAAAACCAACACCGATCGGTATTTGACGCATGGAAAAGTAAACCAGATCAGTCAGTCAATGAAAAAAATCAACCGAAAATCAAAAGTATTTTTAATCCAGAGAGTGAAAATGTAAGTTCAAATACATTTGTACTCTTCGATTCTTTATTTCAAAAGTTTTATTCGTGATTTCTCGAAGGTGTGTTTTTGACGAAAAATATTTTTTACTGAAGTTTATGCCATGGGACTCCGTTTTATTCACGGTGATTTTTAATGGAGCATTCATTTTACTCGTTAATAAAAAGTGTGAACACCAAAATTATTAAATACGAGTAAATTTTAGATTATTGTTCTTTGAGAAATGCAAAATAATCAAAGTAAAACTGCAAATTACAACACTACCTCTATTCATTCAAAATAAGCTAGCAAACAAACCGACAAAGTGAAAAGTTCAATCGATATTCGCAGATGATGTCGAAAACGTTTTTCGTTTTAAAAATGTGATTTTTGAGTCTACGAGATACTTTCTTTTGAGAAATATACGATGAGAGTATTTTTTCATATCATAAATTTCTTATTTAAATAAAATAAATAATCGTTCCCAGCGCTTCTCCTCTAAATCCGTCATTGTTTTCCCCCTCCGTCTTCATCAAGGCATCTTATTCAACTGTTCTTTTGGTTGTTGAACGATTTTAGACACTTCTAACATTAGAAAAAGAAATTAACTTTTGTCTCTGGAGTTTTAGAGAGCTGAGACTTTCAAGATGAACTACTGGATCAATTAGTAAGTCCTGATTAACATAGTTATTTCCGCTTTAGCAATATTATAGAAGGCAGAAGCGATATATATAGGTGGTACAATGACTTTCGTCGATTTCGCTTTCGAGATTATTTTATAATGTGATAGACTCCTTTACTTCCTCTTATTTTGCTAAATAAATATAGTTTACAACAAAACAAAGAAAAAATGAAACATAATCAACGCAGGTAGAAAATTTTTTTGCAAGACTAAAATTCAACTACTGTACTCTATGGACCCATGGCACACTTTCTAGCTGAAAGAATATGCTCATGTGTCATATAAAAATTCATCCACTGACATTTGAAGTTAAATCTGTCTTGGAATACATTATTTCCACAATAGATTGTGGGATTTGTGCACCTAATTCTGCTATTAAAACAATTCTAGTAAAATATGTCTGGAACTCTGTAATATTTTCAAATCCTTGCTGATCGGTAATGTCCACTGCCAACACCAGGGTACAATCAATTAGGGCAAACTGTACAGAAGATAAAGAATCATAATGTGTTTGATAGAATCGAACAAAATTGTATATAACTCACAGCTAAATCGCCAGTGTCTTGCAGATCTTCAATACACGATGTTTTCGTGTTTTCCCAACCTTGATCAGTAGGATGCTGTTGTACCGATGATCTGATGAATGACTTGGCAACTTCAGACATAAAAATGGCACATATAACCCCAGCATATTTTTTTATAACTGGTTGTATCGAGTTGTAAGTAAACTGTTCATTGTTTTGTCGACGTCGTCGTCTTCTTTGTCGAAAAAGAGAAGGGTCGACGCAGGCACCAGTGGATTGTGAGCGCATATGTAGCGGTTGTGACAAGATTACAGTCTGTTTGGAAATAAATAGAGAAACAGATATGTGAGACGTTAGCTGTACACATGTCAATTACATATCTTCTTCTACTTTTAAGTATACCTGAGCATTATAAACTATCACGCCAACATTTGGTTGCGTATAAGCATATTTTGTCAGACCATTCGCCTGTATGACAGTAAAATCTTTGAAAAGAAAAGAATATCTTCCGTTAGCGAATAGACAAGGCTAAAAGAGTATGGAAACTGTCTATTATTTTCTTACATCCCCCGTCAGATATATGTATTCCATTTGAGTTTGATGGTATGGGTGACTTTGTGTAGTTACATAAAATAGATGAGCCACTTTTGAATATTATATTGTACTGAGTGAAGAAAGACAACAAAACCTCTTTTGAACAAGCGGAAAAAAAAAGATTCATCTAGAACACTCACTGTATTCAAAACACTTAAGGATTCTGTTTTTCCGACGAATGTTATGTAGGCATTATCTAGCACAATGTCGTTGCGTTCAAGACTTCTCAATCGGACCTGTGTACTGGTTTCTTTTCCAATCGGCGGAAATGCTTGTATGTGCGGATCTCCATAGATCACACAGTTAGAAAGTTTGTCGGCTGTGAGACTTTGTGCTAGACAAAACAAGAAATGAATGGTTTTTTGCAGACTGAGATATACAAAAGAAAAGACTGGGGTGCACGGCAACTGATATGATGACTCTTCGCCGAGAGAGATCAAAACGCAGATTCTACTGACTTTTATTTTCTGTACGCGGCAAACTTAATAGCGCGCTTCTGGAATAAAACATCGAAAACAAAAAGATCTTCGCTGTAATCTGTGTGCGTGTGATTCTAAAACCGTTTCTAATTAAACAGTTAGCTGCCAACATTCAGCACCAAAATGTTATAAATATGTGACTCGTTTTCCAGGTCAAACAATTTACATAATCTCTCACGCAAATTGAATCCGCAAAAAGGACATGTAAAGCCCTCATCATCTTCCTTCATTTGCTTACCAAATTCGAAAAAGAGAAAAACTGCAAAGACACTGAGTTCAGATAGTGACATTTGCACCTTCTCCTTTAACTCAAACTCCTCGATTGTAGAACGAAGGCAATGATTTTATCTAGTTTTATATTACTTCTGCACATGTTAGATAATTGAGTTTTTACTTTTCTCATTATATTGTACAGTTGGTTACGACTTCAATTATATAGACGCCAAGTCATATTTTCTACTAATTAACAAAAATTACAAAACACAGTTTTACCTGCTCCTTTTATCTACACTGAAAAATAATTTTGTATAGACTGGATGTCGCTTCTTTAGTTACAATCACTGTAAAATAATTGAAAACAGTCTGGTACTTTTACATGAAACAGTTCACAGACTACTATTTGACTTTCATTTGGTCTACTTTCACTACCTCGAGAGCGACACGTTCAGTGTTTTCTTCAACTATCTGTGCAGTCTTTTGATATGTAACTTTGTCTTTCAAGAAGAATGCTGATTTGCAATATCCTGCACACTAAACTACATCCTAACTTAGTTCATCATTTCAAAACACAATTGGTTTAAAGAAATTTTTGCCTGTGACAAAGGTACCAAACCTGAAAACAATCTTGCTTCTCTCAGCAAGAAACTTTTCACCAAAAGTAAAAACTTATTTTCAAAGACTTACACACCCATGCAAACTAAAAATCACAAGAGCCAGAAAACAGCATTCCAAGTCTCAGCGCGCTAAAACACCTTTCCACAGTCCTAAATAACTAGGAGAAATAGTATGAATCATCTAAGGAAACCCATCCTCTTAGACATGCTAATTTCTTTAATACAAAGTCTTTTGTGCTAGTACATAAATTTGGATAAATTAGTTGAAATTTTGTAATTTTTAAACGATCAATCGTTGTACGTTGTTCAAACAATTGTTTCATTTCATAATAACCCAACTTACATTCCAAATACTTATATAATTGGACGAATCGTTCGAATGACCTATACGTCTTTATTTCTTCCGCTTTACAAGCGGACGACTAATTTGATATATTAGTTCTCTCTTTCTCGCCCCTTATAATTACCCTTGCAAAGATTCTCCGTTTTCTACTCTAGTTTACTCGTTTTCTTCTTTTTGCTCTTAACTGAAAACGACATGTCGTCATTCGAAACGACGCTCTGTATGAAGTGATACTTATCATTTTTGAATAAGTGGGTTTGAATGTTTTCTAAATCTAAACATTCGTTTCAAAAATCTTATCTATGAACCAAGTGTGAAGTCAGCGTGTGATTTTAAAAGTTTTCTCTCTATCACATATGTCACTTTCTCACCTACTTTCTTAACATTTAAAAAAACACTAATCTTCTCTTGACCTTATTTCCAATCTGCTTTCTTGTTCTGTTGGTGAAATCTCTTTTCTAAGAAGGCGCATTTTATTGACATGACACTTAGCATAGTGTATAAACAATTTATCTATAAGCACTATTGCATAGTTACCAACAACAAAAATCAGAGCACATCTATCTCTCTCTCTCAAAAATAAAATAAAAAAGAAAGAATTCGTAGATATGGAACACATATCAATTGTAACGATGATTATAGTGCAATTGAATAGTCATATTTCATCTATCGTAGCTCAACAAGACAGTTGCGCGTGGAAACCAGGTGAATGTAGATGTTCACAAATTAAACCAACATTTACATCAGGACAAAGTCCACCTAGCAGAAGTAAGTTCTGCATCTCTTCTTATTTCCTGTAGAAAGATACACATAGTGACTGTCACTATGTGTATCTTTCTACAGGAAATAAGAAGAGATGCATTAGCTATATAAACTATTGAAGACGAAAATTGAGACAAGAGAAGCCTTTGAGGGTTCAAACTGAAACAACATGTTCATGTTTATATTCAGGTGAACTCTACAATTGATAATGCTGAAAGGTGGCTTAGATACATGAAAAGAATCAAAAAGACTTCGGATTTTTAGATCTCATATCGCTTCTTTCCCTCTCTTTTACTTCTTACATGGTCGACAGAGGACACGAGGCTACACCTCATTCAGGACCAGTAAGTTTTGCACTATCTCCGTCTCTCTCTGTCTGCACAGCAAAACTAAGATTAACATATTTTTTCTGGTGTTTCATCAATTCTTCAGTCGATGGTAGATTACATTGGTTAATTTGGTAATTAGGATGGTAGACTACATGAAAAAAATTGCTTTTTTCTTTATCATCTTAGGAGTAGTAATAATTAGCGAATGTATTACCAGGTATATTTTTCTTTTCTAATTCAATTCATTGAAAATAAAAAGATTCTCTTATTAACTTAGCTGATCATTGTTTTGATTATGATGAGAAGAAAAGAAAGGATATGATATTTAAGATTGGCGTTCATAATATCTGGAAGGAAGATTATGTCACTCGCTAGGGTAAAACATTTCATTGTTATGGTGATCCACCATATCCCTATCAAGATATCTGTCTTGTTGAACTCAATGGTCCACCATTAAATTTTTCTGATTATCGTGTAGTTTCAAGCGAGCATCAGAAAGCACGTTCTGAGATGATTCTCTTCTCATTTAACGTTTGTCAGTTCGTTCTCTATCATCATATGATAGACAAAGCAGTGGAAAAGGTAATAGGTATTTAACGTACGTTCTTTCTGTATGTTTCAGTTTGTTTACCAAAACAACAAGATTTTATCAATAGTAATCTCTATACACAAGTACAATCTTCTGAATATTATCGTCTCTATCCACAGATAAGTAAATTCACTGCGCTAGGCTAGGGTTATACTCATAATCCAAACGATGCATATTATAATGCCAGTCTGCTACAACAGTGAGATGGTTACACAGAAGTCTATCCCAAAGATACAAATAATATTAGTTATGTGGTGTATGGAACTACGAGGTACTGTAAAGCGTACTAGGGCAAGTGTATACAACACAGTAATTGGAGTGGTGCCATGCTTATTCTTCCACCATCAGGAACAAACACTTGCGGAGGAGATAGGTAAGAATTACTCTATCTCAAGTGACATTCTATCGAGCATGCACTTGCGAGGGAATTTTTTCAAGTACAAAATCGCTATTGAGCTAAAACACAGTGGACAATGGGAAATCGAGTTATCTGCTGATTCTGAAGATCACAATAACTTTTGCCCTCACAGATTGATTTCCAGAAAACCATGCCTTCTACTTCGAAAACCTGTCCACCTCAAAATCTTTATCAATCCCTCCAGATGAAAAAGCATATCGACTAACTTATAAGAAACTACCTTTCAGAGAGTTTTGAAGCCTTTGGAAGGGCTTTTGCGAGCAAACACTCTAAAGAGCAGCAAATAGGACAATGATTAAACTTTTTGTCCGCAAAGGCCCTTCCAAAGGCTTCAAAACCCTCTGAAAAGTAGTTTCTCATAGGTTAGTCGATATGCTTTTTCCTCTGGAGGGATTGAAAAGATTTTGAGATGGATAGGTTTTCGAAGTAGAAGGCTTGGTTTTCTGGAAATCAATCTGTGGGGGCTAGCGGCAAAAGCTATTGTGATCTTCAGAATCAGCAGATAACTCGATTTCCCATTGTCCACTGTGTTTTAGCTCAATAGCGATTTATACTTGAAATAGTCCCCTAGTGAGAAATCGCTTCGGATGGCCAATTACCTATACTTTTTTCACCATACAACATATTGTTAGGTTGTTTGTTCGTTCTTGCATTATGGAGCTTGATCACATAGACAGTGTTCCAATAAATACTAAGTTTTAATTGCACACTCTCGAATGGCAAGAATACATGTATATATATATGTTAAGAGATAATACAGGAAATAATAATTATGCTCATAAAAAGCAGTACTACTACTCGTTGTACGAGAGATACTGCGTCAGTAATTGAGACTCTGTTAGTTAATATCATTCACATGAACTGAGGATGTATGCTAGACTGTGAATCGATAGCTCAGTGATTATAGAGCTTCTGGCCTGTTACCACAGGATCCTGGGTTCCAGGCCCAGTTGGGGCATACATTTTCTTTTCACGTGTTTGTCTATCAGATGTCTCTTTTCTAGCTGTTGTAAAACTTCATTTAGAAAACGAAAACTATGCTCATAAAAGGCAATGAATGACGTGTGCAGAACAAAATAGAGAGAGAGAGATATAAACATGACATTAAAATTGAATGTTGTATACAATGAGTCAAAAATCTGCACCTAACACTCCTCCTAGAGTACAAGATGAAGCTTCGCGTTCATCGAAAACAAGTTGAAAAGAAGAAAAAACTGGATAAAGAAAAAAATTGACTGTTGATGAGATTTTGAGATGCGAGATGTTGGGTGATATTCATCCATATTGGACATGACCTACCAGACGCTGCCACCTTCTGATCATCTGGTTATGCCAAAACATAGTGACGTATGAATGCATCATAGACGGGTCATCCGAAAGAGTTATTCAAATAATAATACGAATTCGAGACACATGAACTTGTTCGAGATGGCCATCATGAATATGCTGTACTTGATAATTTAATCTTCCAGTTTGTTGAATCACTCTGAAAGACCGTAATATCTGGGTGATAATTTTCGTAAATTATTGACCATCATTTGTTTAATAAAGATTAATTGACCCATCTTTAGTTTTGATAAATCGGTTCGTCCTTTATCATATATCTGTTTGTATATGTTTTGTTGTTGTTTCGTATTATACCATGCTGTTGATTTTGCTTGTTTGAGAAATCTAACTAATTGAGCATAGTAATCATTTACCGATGATAATTGGACGATTGGGGTGGAACGTCAAAGGGTAGCATTGGATCACGGCCAAACATCAATTTAAACGGTTCTATCTGTGTCGTGGATTGTTTGGATGTATTGTACGCAAACGTAATAAATGGTAAATAGTCATCCCAAATACTTTGTTGTTGATTCACATAAGTGCCAGTCGAGGCGGCTAAAGTTGCATTAAGTCGTTCTGTTAAACAATTCGTTTGAGGATGATACATGTCTGTTTTAATGTGGTTGATAGCACATGGTGATGATATGGCTTCAAAACATTGGCCGTAAAATGTGTTCCATAATCAGTAAGTAATTATTTTGAAACACCATATTGTAATATTACTTTTTTCACTAGGAATCTGGCTGCGGTTTTTGCTGCATAGTTCACGGTTAAGTGTGTAATGGTCCATCGGGATAAATAATCAGTGCAAACTAAGGTGTATTTATTACCAGATGAAGATTGGGGAACAGGGCCGACAAAATATAATCCCATTAAATCCCAAACACCAGTCGGTAGTTCGATGAGTTGTAATGTGCCAGCTAATTTTGATCGTGAGATTTTAAACTGTTGACGCTTTGAACATGAAGTAATATATTGTTTGATCGTCGTGTACATGCCAGGCCAATAATACCTGGTACGTATTTTGTGCCATGTTTTATTAACACCGAGATTACCACTTGTTACACTATCATGATATGCTTCTAATAAAGATTGTGTCATTGATGATGGAATATAGGGCAAGATGAGTGTCGATCGGCCACTATGGGTTAAGACTTTATTTACAATATCATTTTCCAAGACAAATGATTGTACATGATTGCCATTATGTATTTTATCATGAATATTTTTGTCTTTATTGTCCATTAATTGCTAATGCTTAATGTTTGCTGAATCAAATTTGGATGGAATAGCCATTGTTATCTGCTGAAGATTATATGTTTGAGGCTGCATAAGGTCTAATTGTTGTTCAGCCACATCATCAGGGTTTTCATTTGGATAACGGGATAAACAATCTGCTACACAATTAGATTTCCCAGCTGTATGTTTAATATCAAAGGTAGACTCTTGCAATTGTAACGACCACCTATCGAGCCTACCATTTTTGGATGATTATTTATTTAACCAACATAATGGGTGGCGATTAGTATAGACAGTACAATGTTGGACATATAAATATGGACGTAATTTTGTAATATATCATACAACAGCTAAACAGTCTTTTTCTACTGTCGAATATTTTAGTTCTCGTGTGAACAAGGACCCGGATAAATATTGAATTGGTCTAATATCATCTGGTGTAACTTCATGTAAAACACCACCGATCCCCACACTGGATGCATCGATGTGTTATGTCACGACTAGAGTCGTGCCACAAAGGAGAAGACTTCAGGTTATTGCGCAAGCAAATATTCAACTCAAACGGCTATCCATTAAACATTGTAAAAAAGACGATTCGGGGTATCAAGCTGAATACGAACTTTAAAAAACCGCTTCTTGCTTCAAATAAAAAACAATTTTACTTCTCTATGCCTTATTATAGAGAGTGTTCATTACTTTTAGCTAACCGACACGGCAATCTCTATGTCGTCGATCAGTGCAATCATCGAATACAAAAATTTAATATCGATTCAAATTCATAGTTTATTGTTGTCGGCATCATCATTGTTAACAGTTGAACACTTTCCTATGAAAGATATAAATCATGTGTTTCTTTTCTTTCTCTCTCTCTGTTTCTTTATTGTCTAAACGTAATCAAAGAAGAAGAAGAAGAAGAACAACAATAACAAGAATGTGGTCGAATCCGTTGGTTTTTCGGAATTCTTGGAACGTATATAACATATGATGATGGCCTAATAATCATTTTAACATATATTCGAAATGATGAACTATATTCATGTCATATTACAAAGTAGTTAATAAGAAACATTGACGGATTTAGAGGACGAGCGTTGGGAACGATCGCCCATCAGGTCGGAAAAGTTTTTTGATGTTTCCTAGCAGAAAAGAGTAAAAGGTAAGCCGATACTACCCAAGGGACTAAAAGCTGAAAGCAGATATCGAATTAGGCCTGTGACAGTTCATGGTTCTCATGGTTCTCGTTCTTTGACCTGGAAGTGCTTTTCAGTTCCCTTACAATAAACGGGATCGGTTCATCAGTTCTGGTTCCCACGAACGGGAACTACAGTTCTTTTCGAACTGGAAACTGTAAGAAATATTTGAGCTCCTTTCTCTAACATAAAAGGAAAGATACAGGCGCACATGACCTTTGTACATAAGTATAGAGCCTGGACGTAATGTAGAT
>CAJNOQ010009371.1:0-10332 GCA_905250885.1 Didymodactylos carnosus
GAGTGAATTATCTTAGAACTGGCTGATTTGACACAAGTTGTGCAACTCTCAGAAGGATGTATATTCTGAAAACTTTTTTTCCTTAAAAGAATTTTTTAAAAAGTTAAAACCACTTTTTTCTCACTCACCTTTACGGTCTCTGTTCAACCATGTACGGCTGAATAGTAAAAGCTCTGAGCTTTCTAATGGTACCAACCGTTTGTGTTCATCGCATACCAATCAAAAGTTATTCAAGAAATGGCCATCCTTTTTCTTTTTCGAAATGGATAACAGTTAGCGGCTCTGGGGTTTGTTACTCATGTGGTTATGTAGATGGAATAGTCGGTAGTTTAGACTATGTTAGTCAAACATTTCAAACAACAGCAAGATCGTTGCTTTACATCAGTTTCTATATTAAATGGGGAGGAAGTGATTCGGAAGCTATTGGTAATGTAACATTATATCCCTGAACAGTGAACGATACTTTTTCGTTTATTATCTTTTCTCTCTCATTTCTTATTATTTTAAACAAGCGATTTTTAATATCTTGCAACTTTTACTCTTGATTTTTGTCTATTATTACAATCTGTTCCATTATTTTTATTCTCTATTAATCACTACCCTTTATTCTTTTGGGCTTTTCTATCTCTCACTCTGTGTCACCTTTATTTCCATACACATTATAAGTCAAAAAAAATTTTTTTTTTCTGTCTTGATTAATCCAAAGTGCACTGACGTTCAGCATCTCAGTTGCTCTGAAGCGCTGATTCTCCGTGAATAAGTTGTTGCACAATATCAAATCTAGAAGCAATAATAATTTCAGGAGTGTCTTGCCTCAATGTTATAGATACTTTCTAAATGCTTATTAGCCAATTTAATTAACACCAATACCTCTGAATCTCCCTCGATTTTGAAGAATATTGCCTACAAGCAACTACGTGCGCGGTGAAACTGAAGTTATATTACGAGAAGAAAGTGATGCTCCTCTGATTAGTGGTGATGGTATTCAAGCTTTTTTTATAACAAAAAAAGCGCAGATAAGTTGCATCTAGGAGACAAGGACATTGAATTTTCATTTTTTTCACAGATTCAACTGATACGAAGTTTTGACTTCTTTTTCTTTCCACTCTGTAAACTGTGTACAATAGAATGTACAGTTAGATTAGCCATTTTCTTTTTGTACTTCGGGGCCAAAAATGATGTCGCTCGACCATCACAATCGCGTTTCTAGTTGTTCTTTTCATATTTTACTATTTTATAGTCGTATTACACAATCTCTATTCATTTTCAATTTATATATCAGATTCAAATAATAGAGTAACGGCTGAGATGGGAAAATCATTTAGATAGTCTACTACTGCGTCGAGCCACCGTCGATAAAATCCTGAAAAATCAGACCGCCGCCGAAGAAGTCGGCGAAAAATTTTGTGACTTATTGCTACCGCCGCCGATCAGATCAAATTTTAGGTGAAAAACTCTCTTTTTCGAAACGAACTGTGTTCAATTTCAGACTGCAGACGCCGACAGCTTCATCGGCTAACACCACTATTCATAACTGATTTTTAATTTAATTTTTTGTTTGATTTTTCGAATGAATTAATCAACCAAAAATGTAAACTTACGTCTAGCTAGACAACAGCTGCTCTCTTTTTTCGGAGAAGAAGATCACAAAAACTTCCGAGTAGTCTGCTACAAGGTAATTTTTAAAAAGATTTTGCTCGAGACTGATGTTCTGTTTCGAAGAGGAGGAGGGTTAACCGATATATCGTTTTTTTTAAATTTAATATCGTATTTCGTCACAACTACCATCAGATAAAATGAAATCTAATACAAATCCTTTGAAAATTATATTACCTAACACTAAATTGTATCTTGAAACCGGACAATATCTTGGTATTAATTTTGATTCTAGCACTGGTCTCCATTATATGTAAAGAACCGTCATTTACATCAGCGTAACATCAATGATCTCAAGAAAAATAGGAAAGAGAAAAAATCTACATTTTTTATCCTGGATAAAACTAAAGGTGTTGCATTCACTTTCAATGTTACGATTAATATAATACCGAGCTCAGGTAATAAAACGAAAGATGATAAAGCCTTTTGTTACCAAAATGTTTTTAGGAAAAAGATTGAGATTTAGTGAGTTGAGAATAATCAAGAGTGTGTTTTGCGGCGAACAACAATACTTGAAATAGCCTTTTCTAAACTGATAGGTTGACTACATTAGTAATTATTTCAGAGATAAATGTTCTATAGAAATGTTCACTGACTAGAAAATGATCCTCATCCGATATCTAATAATAACCTATCTATGCACTCTAATTTTTCATGTTTAGAATACATTCGAAATCTATATTTGTGCTCTATCTTAATAAGTCCATACAACTTGGCCACATAAGTTACTTATGTTTTTGAACACCGGCAAAATAATTTTTAATAGTATATATCCCTGATATTCATTAAACAATTATAAAAAACAGGTGTCTTCACAATTAAATAAGTGGTTCGAAAAACACTCATCAGTCGAATGTTTTTTTTGCCAAAGAAAAGCTTCAGGTAACGGTTTTTTCTGCTTTTGGTTTAAATTAAAAAATAAAATACTTAGCGGAATGAGTGTAGTGTAAAGTTTGTTTGAATGAGAAAGTGAATAGAAGTTCTTGATATAAGAGAGAGAAGAAGAAAATTTGTCGAAAGTTATCTTTCTGAAGTGTAACCGACGTTGTAGTTAGTCATAGGAATGATGAGGGCGGTCAAAACTTTGTTGTCAAATGTCAAGTTATGAATACCCTAGCCGAGACTCTCGGCAAAACTCCAACGGGAGTCCCTAGTTTATGAAAAACTCCAGCAGAAACCGTAAGGAGTCCTGATGACTCCCGCAGGAACTTTCTAACGTGAAAAGTCTAACATGAGTCATGAGGAGTCCTAAAAAAATTCTTGCAGGAGTCCTGTCGAGAGTCCTGTTGGAGAAAGTCATGCATGGAATCCTGCAGAGCTGCTCAGGGAGGAGAACTTTTTTTCTCGTGACTCCCATGAGAGAAAGTTTGTCAAGAGTCCCATGTATCCCTGCCAAAGTCCAGCAGGAGTCCAAACGATCAAAAACACTCATATTTCATAAGGAGGCCAATCAATGAAACTGATCCATTATATATGGTATAAATACAAAGTGAAATCCGTAAAGGACAAAAGAAAGTATATTGTGTCATCATGACGAATTCTAGAAATCTTTTAGGCTATAAGACACTAAATCCATAATCGTGAATGGCAAAGTGGATTTAACGTTCCTCACTTTGACAGTCGCGATCATAGATGAAAAGCTATGAATCAAATGCGTAATAATATTGAAAAAAAAAATAACCCATCGATGAACACGTCTCATTATGAACAATGATTCCTAATCAGTGCATTCCTAATCATAGTAATATATATTCATCACTGACTCTGCCCCCAGACCCAACTTCAAAAGACAGATCAGTCAGTAGTCGAATAGAAACGTACGCAAACATTTCGAATTTTCCTTTAAATTTTTAACAGCCGTTTGGCAAGTACTAATCCTTAGCGTTATTTGAAAACTTTGATGGTGTAAGTTATATAATTTTCAGTTTCCTGTTTGCCATTGTTCAGAAGGCGTAGTTCAGACCAAAATAGACAATCCTACAGAGTTTATCTATCGGAATTAAAACTTGGCCTTAAGGTTCAGCTATGAGCATAACAAGTTTGTAGCAATATCCTAATCGCTGATTATAAGTGATCCTTCCTTTGTAATTATGCCTGTGAGTTTATTCCGATAAGGTTACGTCTCGCGTATACAATGATAACATTGTGCCAGGAATATGCGAGAGTCCATCCGTGGATGTCGCGTTAGTAATGAGCCACCATACTCAAGGTGAGTATTTTCTGTGAAATGAGGGCGTATTGTCGTCATAGACGGCTCTCAAGGTGCGCCTCACAGAAAAAGACGAACTGACTAATAACTGAGTCTCGCATAACACAGGCGCTCGGCGATCTTAATAACATTGATTTATTGACATTCAAACATGAATTAACAACATTATCTTCATTTACAAGAAAATGTTGTGTGTTTATATATAATCGAAATGAAACAAGGAATTCATTTAATCAGTAGTGAGCGTTCACGCATAATAATAAGTAAGTTTGCAGTTTCGAGAATAACCACTTTTTTTCATAAAAGAAAATCCTATTCTTATTTAAAATAATTTGTATTTTAAATATGCCTGTCTTATACTGAACATTAGATTTATTATTGAGTACACCTTTTTATGATTTATAGATGCTACCAAAGCTGCTTATCATTTGAACGATTATTCAGTTTTACCATATATATCCCGTATTAATGAAGCAAAAAGACAATTAAGAGTAGATGTTCATTCTGGAAAAGTTATGAAACAACGACACGATGATGATGATGTTAATGACGATGAAAAAGAAGTTTTATCAAATAACGACGACGGTCGTGTTTTTGATGCATCATCCTTTGTTAACAATACAACATTCGATAATGAAGATGATACAGTATTTATTCATGGAGACAACAGCTACAACAGTAATGAAAAAAACGATGAAACCGATGTTGATGATTAAAATAATAATAACAAATAAATTGCTTAATGAGAGGATTTCCAACATCGAAGTCTCAGCTGTTCTCTGAGATACGATCCCAAGTCTCAGTACCTAGAGGTTTTCTGGTATGCTAAGTTCAATGGTTATTTCAGTTTTACTTACTTTTGACTTTCCTAATGGAGTTCTGGAAAACCATATTTTGGGCATTAAAACTTCACAAAGTACTTTCATCAAGAAATTTGTATTGATTGAAACTTTGAATAACTAAGTGTACAGGATAAAGTGCATGTTTCTCTATTAGGAATAATATTTTTTAAGAAAAAGTCTTAATTTTTAATGGATTTTCAAAGAGTTTTTCCTGAAAATCTTGGATCGCTTAAAGAGATGACAGTTGCGGATGAACACTGCAACGCAGTAGTTCTTTGATTTTTGTATCTAACTTGCCTAGAGTCAAAACAAATGTCATGAGTAGATTGGAAACGGTTGATAAGCTATGTGCCCAAGTGGCTTTGATCTACTAGATGAAAAGAAAGAAATCTACGGATGGCTTCGGGTAATCGCTCCAAACGGGGCATTCTGACTGATAAAAATTTCAGATTTGCACCAATTTGTAGAATAATGATTAAACTATGTAATGCACATGCTAAACCCTTATCTTTTAAGAAACTTCATGGCTAATCTCTGATGTTTTCTACATTACCCCTGAAAAACTCCATAAAGTAAAGGCTCTGGAAGCTATAATCTTTCACACTTTGAACTCATAGTTAGCCAAGTTAGATACAAAAATCAAAGAACTACTGTGTTGCAGTGTTCATCCGCAACTGTCATCTCTTTAAGCGATCCAAGATTTTCAGGAAAAACTCTTTGAAAATCCATTAAAAATTAAGACTTTTTCTTAAAAAATATTATTCCTAATAGAGAAACATGCACTTTATCCTGTACACTTAGTTATTCAAAGTTTCAATCAATACAAATTTCTTGATGAAAGTACTTTGTGAAGTTTTAATGCCCAAAATATGGTTTTCCAGAACTCCATTAGGAAAGTCAAAAGTAAGTAAAACTGAAATAACCATTGAACTTAGCATACCAGAAAACCTCTAGGTACTGAGACTTGGGATCGTATCTCAGAGAACAGCTGAGACTTCGATGTTGGAAATCCTCTCATTAAGCAATTTATTTGTTATTATTATTTTAATCATCAACATCGGTTTCATCGTTTTTTTCATTACTGTTGTAGCTGTTGTCTCCATGAATAAATACTGTATCATCTTCATTATCGAATGTTGTATTGTTAACAAAGGATGATGCATCAAAAACACGACCGTCGTCGTTATTTGATAAAACTTCTTTTTCATCGTCATTAACATCATCATCATCGTGTCGTTGTTTCATAACTTTTCCAGAATGAACATCTACTCTTAATTGTCTTTTTGCTTCATTAATACGGGATATATATGGTAAAACTGAATAATCGTTCAAATGATAAGCAGCTTTGGTAGCATCTATAAATCATAAAAAGGTGTACTCAATAATAAATCTAATGTTCAGTATAAGACAGGCATATTTAAAATACAAATTATTTTAAATAAGAATAGGATTTTCTTTTATGAAAAAAAGTGGTTATTCTCGAAACTGCAAACTTACTTATTATTATGCGTGAACGCTCACTACTGATTAAATGAATTCCTTGTTTCATTTCGATTATATATAAACACACAACATTTTCTTGTAAATGAAGATAATGTTGTTAATTCATGTTTGAATGTCAATAAATCAATGTTATTAAGATCGCCGAGCGCCTGTGTTATGCGAGACTCAGTTATTAGTCAGTTCGTCTTTTTCTGTGAGGCGCACCTTGAGAGCCGTCTATGACGACAATACGCCCTCATTTCACAGAAAATACTCACCTTGAGTATGGTGGCTCATTACTAACGCGACATCCACGGATGGACTCTCGCATATTCCTGGCACAATGTTATCATTGTATACGCGAGACGTAACCTTATCGGAATAAACTCACAGGCATAATTACAAAGGAAGGATCACTTATAATCAGCGATTAGGATATTGCTACAAACTTGTTATGCTCATAGCTGAACCTTAAGGCCAAGTTTTAATTCCGATAGATAAACTCTGTAGGATTGTCTATTTTGGTCTGAACTACGCCTTCTGAACAATGGCAAACAGGAAACTGAAAATTATATAACTTACACCATCAAAGTTTTCAAATAACGCTAAGGATTAGTACTTGCCAAACGGCTGTTAAAAATTTAAAGGAAAATTCGAAATGTTTGCGTACGTTTCTATTCGACTACTGACTGATCTGTCTTTTGAAGTTGGGTCTGGGGGCAGAGTCAGTGATGAATATATATTACTATGATTAGGAATGCACTGATTAGGAATCATTGTTCATAATGAGACGTGTTCATCGATGGGTTATTTTTTTTTTCAATATTATTACGCATTTGATTCATAGCTTTTCATCTATGATCGCGACTGTCAAAGTGAGGAACGTTAAATCCACTTTGCCATTCACGATTATGGATTTAGTGTCTTATAGCCTAAAAGATTTCTAGAATTCGTCATGATGACACAATATACTTTCTTTTGTCCTTTACGGATTTCACTTTGTATTTATACCATATATAATGGATCAGTTTCATTGATTGGCCTCCTTATGAAATATGAGTGTTTTTGATCGTTTGGACTCCTGCTGGACTTTGGCAGGGATACATGGGACTCTTGACAAACTTTCTCTCATGGGAGTCACGAGAAAAAAAGTTCTCCTCCCTGAGCAGCTCTGCAGGATTCCATGCATGACTTTCTCCAACAGGACTCTCGACAGGACTCCTGCAAGAATTTTTTTAGGACTCCTCATGACTCATGTTAGACTTTTCACGTTAGAAAGTTCCTGCGGGAGTCATCAGGACTCCTTACGGTTTCTGCTGGAGTTTTTCATAAACTAGGGACTCCCGTTGGAGTTTTGCCGAGAGTCTCGGCTAGGGTATTCATAACTTGACATTTGACAACAAAGTTTTGACCGCCCTCATCATTCCTATGACTAACTACAACGTCGGTTACACTTCAGAAAGATAACTTTCGACAAATTTTCTTCTTCTCTCTCTTATATCAAGAACTTCTATTCACTTTCTCATTCAAACAAACTTTACACTACACTCATTCCGCTAAGTATTTTATTTTTTAATTTAAACCAAAAGCAGAAAAAACCGTTACCTGAAGCTTTTCTTTGGCAAAAAAAACATTCGACTGATGAGTGTTTTTCGAACCACTTATTTAATTGTGAAGACACCTGTTTTTTATAATTGTTTAATGAATATCAGGGATATATACTATTAAAAATTATTTTGCCGGTGTTCAAAAACATAAGTAACTTATGTGGCCAAGTTGTATGGACTTATTAAGATAGAGCACAAATATAGATTTCGAATGTATTCTAAACATGAAAAATTAGAGTGCATAGATAGGTTATTATTAGATATCGGATGAGGATCATTTTCTAGTCAGTGAACATTTCTATAGAACATTTATCTCTGAAATAATTACTAATGTAGTCAACCTATCAGTTTAGAAAAGGCTATTTCAAGTATTGTTGTTCGCCGCAAAACACACTCTTGATTATTCTCAACTCACTAAATCTCAATCTTTTTCCTAAAAACATTTTGGTAACAAAAGGCTTTATCATCTTTCGTTTTATTACCTGAGCTCGGTATTATATTAATCGTAACATTGAAAGTGAATGCAACACCTTTAGTTTTATCCAGGATAAAAAATGTAGATTTTTTCTCTTTCCTATTTTTCTTGAGATCATTGATGTTACGCTGATGTAAATGACGGTTCTTTACATATAATGGAGACCAGTGCTAGAATCAAAATTAATACCAAGATATTGTCCGGTTTCAAGATACAATTTAGTGTTAGGTAATATAATTTTCAAAGGATTTGTATTAGATTTCATTTTATCTGATGGTAGTTGTGACGAAATACGATATTAAATTTAAAAAAAACGATATATCGGTTAACCCTCCTCCTCTTCGAAACAGAACATCAGTCTCGAGCAAAATCTTTTTAAAAATTACCTTGTAGCAGACTACTCGGAAGTTTTTGTGATCTTCTTCTCCGAAAAAAGAGAGCAGCTGTTGTCTAGCTAGACGTAAGTTTACATTTTTGGTTGATTAATTCATTCGAAAAATCAAACAAAAAATTAAATTAAAAATCAGTTATGAATAGTGGTGTTAGCCGATGAAGCTGTCGGCGTCTGCAGTCTGAAATTGAACACAGTTCGTTTCGAAAAAGAGAGTTTTTCACCTAAAATTTGATCTGATCGGCGGCGGTAGCAATAAGTCACAAAATTTTTCGCCGACTTCTTCGGCGGCGGTCTGATTTTTCAGGATTTTATCGACGGTGGCTCGACGCAGTAGTAGACTATCTAAATGATTTTCCCATCTCAGCCGTTACTCTATTATTTGAATCTGATATATAAATTGAAAATGAATAGAGATTGTGTAATACGACTATAAAATAGTAAAATATGAAAAGAACAACTAGAAACGCGATTGTGATGGTCGAGCGACATCATTTTTGGCCCCGAAGTACAAAAAGAAAATGGCTAATCTAACTGTACATTCTATTGTACACAGTTTACAGAGTGGAAAGAAAAAGAAGTCAAAACTTCGTATCAGTTGAATCTGTGAAAAAAATGAAAATTCAATGTCCTTGTCTCCTAGATGCAACTTATCTGCGCTTTTTTTGTTATAAAAAAAGCTTGAATACCATCACCACTAATCAGAGGAGCATCACTTTCTTCTCGTAATATAACTTCAGTTTCACCGCGCACGTAGTTGCTTGTAGGCAATATTCTTCAAAATCGAGGGAGATTCAGAGGTATTGGTGTTAATTAAATTGGCTAATAAGCATTTAGAAAGTATCTATAACATTGAGGCAAGACACTCCTGAAATTATTATTGCTTCTAGATTTGATATTGTGCAACAACTTATTCACGGAGAATCAGCGCTTCAGAGCAACTGAGATGCTGAACGTCAGTGCACTTTGGATTAATCAAGACAGAAAAAAAAAATTTTTTTTGACTTATAATGTGTATGGAAATAAAGGTGACACAGAGTGAGAGATAGAAAAGCCCAAAAGAATAAAGGGTAGTGATTAATAGAGAATAAAAATAATGGAACAGATTGTAATAATAGACAAAAATCAAGAGTAAAAGTTGCAAGATATTAAAAATCGCTTGTTTAAAATAATAAGAAATGAGAGAGAAAAGATAATAAACGAAAAAGTATCGTTCACTGTTCAGGGATATAATGTTACATTACCAATAGCTTCCGAATCACTTCCTCCCCATTTAATATAGAAACTGATGTAAAGCAACGATCTTGCTGTTGTTTGAAATGTTTGACTAACATAGTCTAAACTACCGACTATTCCATCTACATAACCACATGAGTAACAAACCCCAGAGCCGCTAACTGTTATCCATTTCGAAAAAGAAAAAGGATGGCCATTTCTTGAATAACTTTTGATTGGTATGCGATGAACACAAACGGTTGGTACCATTAGAAAGCTCAGAGCTTTTACTATTCAGCCGTACATGGTTGAACAGAGACCGTAAAGGTGAGTGAGAAAAAAGTGGTTTTAACTTTTTAAAAAATTCTTTTAAGGAAAAAAAGTTTTCAGAATATACATCCTTCTGAGAGTTGCACAACTTGTGTCAAATCAGCCAGTTCTAAGATAATTCACTC